>WAAG01026736.1:36362-83110 GCA_013390105.1 Tichodroma muraria | reverse complement strand
AAAAAAAAAAAAAATGCGTCAGAATACCTAAATCTATGGGGCTCTACTCTCATAGAAAATAATAAAAAAAATCATCAAATAAGCTTTCAAAGCAGTTGTCTTCTGACATATTTTGTACATCTGTAAGGTAATGATTTTTATAACATACTTTTTTTCCCATTGATACAAGCAATTCTAGCCAGAATTACTATTAGCTATGTTAATTAAATGCTCTATGTGTTAGAGAATTTACAGAAAGTATCCTTGACATTTTAGGAAATTGCAGCTTCTGAATTGCTTAGTGCAGCTTCTGGGATCACTGCCTTGAAACTGCAGCTGTGGTTTTTTCTGTGCTATGCATCTTGTTCTTCACAGCAGCCTTGTGCTGTGAAGCTGAGTACTAAAAGCCTTCCTTAAAATGGCAATTTGTTTTAATGTTTCTATGGTCCTCAAGTATGTCTCTAATAAATACTCTTTTCTAAGACCAAAACATTTAAGTGCTGAAGAGGTAGGTATTAATGCTGAAAATAAAAATAAATCTGTAGTGTGTTAAGGTAACGTGACTGTTTAAAGTCCCTTTCTAAATAAAAGGATTTATATGTATAGTTTAAATGCAATTTAAATGCAGATTGTCAGGGGCTGCTGCTGAAGTGTTGAGACAGAAGCAGAAGAATTAATGTATTTTTTCAAAGCAGTTTGACTTTTTAAATTATTGCAGTATTCCCATTGATTTAAAATGGTCTTAATAAATGATATCTTGCTGCAGGGTATTTACTTGAAGGGAATCAATTAAATAGATAATATCAGCAAATAATAGGCTCTAAGTTTTTGGAAGGAGAGCTAGTAACTCATAAATATTTATCCCAAGGTGATGGCATAGCCCAAGACAGACACTGAATTCCATTAGTAGACAAGTGTTTCCATGATGCTCTGGCTGTTGATACCTGTACCCTATCATGTAGCTCACATAACACAAATTTTTCACACAGATACACAATAAATCAAGCTTAAGCTGAAGCCAGTGGGTGTTTTGGCACTAAAGTTGGCATAGACCATATTTCTGCTATTTTCTTTGCCTTCAGAAAAGGCTAAACATAGTCTCCTTTATGATGTTTTAATGCTGTTTTTTTCGAACTAAATGGGATACACCTCCACAGGCCTTACATGAATATCTCTGGATTATGAAATACTGGGTCACAGCTTCTTGAAAAAAATCCTGATAATGGCTCTGTTGACTTGAATTTGGTTATGATATCACAAAAAGTCAGCAAAGGTTATTGATGTACCAAAATATTTAAATAGTGTTAGAATTTTGGCATAACCTAAGGAAAGATTTTCCAAGTTAGAGTTTTATTTTTAAATCATATGATGTAGTACACACTACATTTTATCCTACAGTGCTGCACTGCACAACTTCTGCCTGTAACTTTTGGTTCACTCTGGTTTGGTTACACCTGAAGCCATAGGAAAGAAGTTTGTGGTTTGTTTTTTCCCCCCAAACAGAAGTGAAATGAATTAGGAACATGTTGGAAGAGCTTGGAGCAGCTCTTTAATTCAGAATTCGACTTGGTTTATATTATTTAATCCTTTAATTTCTTATGAGGATTCTTCCATTTTTCTTTCTCTCTTCTGCCCCAAGCCTTGTGACATTCCATGGTTGTTTGTTTTTTGGGTTTTTTTTAAAACAAAAAAGTCAAATAAATATCAAAGTTCATAGTGAAAAACCTGTTTGTTTTTTGCAGGTATACTCCATCCTCTCAGCTCCGTAGTCAAGAGGAGGCAAAGGAATGGCTCCGGTCCCATTCAGCAGGAGGACTGCAAGATACTGCTGCCAATTCTCCATTTTCATCTGGATCCAGCATAACATCACCCTCTGGAACTAGATTTAACTTCTCACAGCTTGGTGAATAATTATCTGTTTGAATAATCACGGCAATGCATTGTATGTCCTGAAAACAGCATGTTACACAAGATCATTTTCTTTCAGCAGCTCCAAGGCCCACATTGAACCTGAGGAAGCACTTTCATTGAAATGAGTGTGACTAATTAGCATTATTATCTCATATGCCCAAAGGTGCCATACTTGCAGTAAATTTGAAACTGCTTCCCTGGGAGTAATCAGATTCCTTAATATAAATTGTGAGCTTTATAAAATGTTCAGTAGAGCTGTTGGTTAATATCACACATTGGGGTGCTTAGAGGATGTAAGATGTTGACTGCAGACGTTGCAACTCGTATAATTCTCTAAAATCCAAGAATTTTACTTACTGTATGTGCCAGTCTCATCAGTTTAGTATTTTATCTTTGTCTTTTTCAAGTGGCTTGTTGGAAAATTGCAGAAAGCTCAGTCAAGCAATATATAAAAGTCAGGGGAGTTTCAAGTCAGTAAAACTGCCATTCCTTCACTTAATTTCATTGATAAACATATTTTAAATGAAGGAAACAATAAGGGCTGATTGGCAGGATCCATGAAGCACTGCAGGTTTTAGTTGACCATATCAGCAGTTGAAATAACCTGATTTAAAGTGCTAGTGGTGCTCATCTCTGGTGGGCTGGTTAAATATGACTTAGTTGCTTTGCAATTTCTTCAGGTTTGTAAATTTTGTCTTTAAGTGACATTTGGAAAGAAAATGCCTGTTTATGACATTCAGAAGCCCCTGATCCATAATAATTAATATTATTATTTAAAATAAATATATTGTTTATGATAACTTCTATATAATAACTAGTTTCTATGTAGTAATTATGTGCAAAATAGTTAAGCTAATACTTGAGAACTTCATTGTGTGAATTTGGAACAGATTGCACAGTCACTTATTTCTAGTGTAGTTTTGAGTTGCAGTAATGACATTCTAGAGCCTTTCTTTGAGTGTTCTGGAAAGAAACACATTCATTAAGTGGCTTTAAATAAACTGACACTTAGAAAAATTTCAACTGAATATAGACACAGCATGGCTACATTTCCAACAGCTAGCAAACTGTCAGGAAAGTTCATGAAATTTAAAAAAAAATAGCCAGAAAGTGTTGTCATAGGCCCCAGAAACTTAACTCTTTATGTAGAATGTTGGAGATTATTTGTATTAGCTTGAAAAGCTATTTGGCAACAAACAGCAATGAATACAAAAAAAAGAGAAAATACGTTTTTCTATGTTCTTAAGAAGAGAGCTTAGAGATACTGGAGTTAAGAGGGGTCATTGGATTTAATTTAAGAGCAAATGATGATCTAAAAATTGAGCACCTGTAAATTGAATTATCCTAACTTCTACAATAGTCTGTATCAGTTGATGGTCTATATAGAAACAAGCGATGACAGCACACCAAGAGGTACCTGCCCAGATGAACAATTATTTTGTTCTCTTTTTTTACCCAAAAATCAACTAATTCTTAGTAAATAACAGGCATAATTTTAGCACAGAAGTTCTTTCGAGAAATGTGAGATTGGAGTACTTTTGTGCTCTAAACACTGCCTGGGACAACATTGGCTTTTAAGGCAAAATTAATATTTTACAGTTCTCAGGACATCATAGTGGAAAGAAAGTTCTGAAATATACAGAAATTAGGAAACTAAAGCTCTTTACATTTGTGACTAAAATACATAGAAAAATGTCATTTTCTTAGAACTTGAAGGCTTTGACGAAGGTAAGTCCTGCTCTACGTAGACATAGTACTGCAATTTTTGTGGAAGAACAGTGCTAAATTAAATGAGGGGTTAATTAGTTCACGCCTGGGAGGCATTAGTGAGGTGACTGAGCTTGCTCGTGGAGGTATGGACAGTGTTTAAAATGACCTTATTTTACTTGAATTTCCACATTCACCGGCCTAGTTTGCATACCCCTTACTTGAAAAACAACGAAGCCCGGAGAAGACAGTATCAAAAATGTGTGTCTTAAAGCGGGGGTGGGGGTGGGAAGTTCGCTGGCGTTCGCGCGAAAGCGCAGGTTGGAGGGCGCGCGTTGCCGGCGGTAAGCGTGTGTTTGTCGCCCGCTTTGCAGCGAGCCCCACGAGCGCGGCGCAGATGAGCCTGTCCAACCCCGGCATGCTGCGCACGCACAGCCTGTCCAACGCGGACGGGCCCTACGAGCCCTGCGGCGACGCGCGCCTCCGCAACAGCTCCATGTCCCTGGACGAGAAGAGCCGCACCATGAGCCGCTCCGGCTCCTTCCGCGACGGCTTCGAGGAGGGTCAGTAAATCCCGCGCTGCTGGGAGCGCGGCATTCTGCGGTTCAGACGGAGCTTTCTCGGTGTTGGGTGAAACTCTAGTCCTAGTCGCGGTTGTTCTGATCGTAGAATCGGTGGTGGAAGGGACCCACAAGGGTCATCAAATCCAGCTCCTGGCCCTGCCCGGGACACCCCAACAATCACCCCAGGTGCCCGAGAGCACTGGGGAAAGAGACTGCTGTCCAAACAGTCCTTAAACTTTGCCAGCCTTGCTGCTGTGACCACTGCCCTGGGGTGCTGTTCCAGTGCCCAACCACCCTCTGGGTGAAGAGCCTTTTCCTGATATCCAACCTAAACATCCCCCAGCACAACTTCAGGACATTCCCTCGGGTCCTGTTACTGGTCACCAGAAATAATGATGATGTTTATTCAGTGATTGTTTTGGTCAGACATAGGAAATAAGTGTCGTGCCTAGACCTCGACTTTTCAAGAAATGGCTTAAACATAACCTGTGCTTCATTTTTAGTGCTCTCAGAACAGCTAATTCATGCTTATGAATGAATTAATTATGAATTATGAATGAAAGTCAGCACATTTGTGTTTCTTCAACAGGGTTGTTCTGAACTTCCACACCTCCACAGTTCTTCTTATAGTATAGATAAGTGATATCAGTTGGACTGTTTCTAACCCAGTAATTTTTCCAATATTTAATCTGTACTCAAGTTGTCTTTGCTTTTCATTTCTGCTGAATGTCCTGGCTTGATACAACAGATCTTCCAAAGAAAGGAATTGAGTAGTTCTTTGAAACATCTAGGCTTTGTCTTTTCATCTAGGCTTGTCTTGGCTTCATCATCTGTTCAAATATGTAACCACACCTCATAAAAAGAACCCGTGTAAATATAATAAGAAAAAACATTTACCTATAAAGGAATATTTAGTTTGGTTGCTCCTGATCAGGCGTCCTTGTGGCTGCAGCAGGAGTGGCTGTGAGCACACATTAAAATCCTCAAGCATTGCACTTTGTAAAGTTAAGCATGGAGTGGTTCATTGGAAACTCAACATAAACTCTTTAATTCTTACATCTCCTTTCTGGCAAGGGTTGGGAGCTTGATTGTGCTTTACAGGCCACGCAAGCCTTTGTGGCTCTTTACTCTGCTTCTGAAGACCTGCACTTATTCAGCACTGTTAATACCAGTGCCCTGTGGTTGTTGCTCCCCAAGAACCAGGAGTGCATGGGAGCAGCACTTCAGTGCTTGCAGAAGCCTTTGAGAGCTGCAAAGTGCTTTCCTGGAGATTCTGGTTATCCCATCACAATTTTTTGCCATTGGAAGAGGTAGAAAATATGTATTGGATATGTCTCTGGAAAGATTAATTAATTAATGGTTAGTGAATTTAGTCAATCTAACTTCAGTACAGTTAATTGTATTTTAGAGGTCTGTGGCTGAGGATTTTCATTAGGGGTTGAAAATTATTAGAATAATAATATTAGAATAAACAAAGTAGGGCTAAAAGCTGGGTCATTGCAGGAATTAACCTTTGTTTGCTCTCAGAAAGCTGAGTGACCATAAACAGTCAAAGACTGCCAGATGCTCAGTCAATGAAGTTCCATACTGTGATGAACGGTCATGCTCTTACTAAATTGTCCCCTAATATAATCTGTGAAGGAATTTGAATCACTGCATCTGTGTTACAAGTCAGTGATTTACTGAAAGAGCTACTGCAGCAAAACTTACTTGGGTTTTATTGAAGGCATCCTCCAAAAAATTGTAGCCTTAGTCTTTTAACTGTGCTCAAGATTGCAGCAAATACATTTCAGCACATTGGAGGTTAAACTCTCTCTTGTAGTTCAGAGATTCTTGTCCAGAAGAGAGGCTAGTTTGGATACACATTTAATAAATATTGCACGTTCGAAGACAACCCTTTAAAAAAAAAAAAAAAAGAAGAAAAGGAAAATTTGAAAAGAGTTAGGTGAAGTGTTCTATTAAGCACTTTTTATTCATTTGAAAAAAGTAATAAAAATGAAGTCCAAGAAATATCCACTAAGTTACGGACTTGAAAGTGGTGGGGAAATACCATTTTTATATCTGAGGAAGGAATTTGACCCTACAGAGTGGACATGCTGAAGATCCCTTCCAGATTTTCCTCAATTTTTCACACCTAAAAGGATAATAATATTTTGTCAGATGGATTAGATGTTTAGCTGTAGTCTGTATTTTTTGTCTTCAGGAGAAAGGTCTTCTATCACTTCCCTGGCTGTAGAGAAGGCACGAGTCACCTGCCTATTAGCTCCTGCTTATTTCTCAGGGAATCACAAGGTCTAAGTGATTAAGTGTTTCTGAATATAGCAGAGATTTGCTTTCAGCTTGAGAGAATAAATTAAAAAGTATTATAGAAATTTGAATTTGTGGTTAATGAACAAATTGATTTTGTACAATCATCCAGTGTCAATGAAGCATAAATCCAGGTCTTAAGTAAAGCTTACCAACCTACTTCTTAATTATTTCCTAGCATTTAAGATTACAAGACATTTGTTTCTCATTAACTTCATCAGGGCCAGGATTTATTCTTTAAAGCCTTTCCTTCTCTTGTCTCTGGGTGTGAAGTA
Organism: Tichodroma muraria; assembly: GCA_013390105.1. Classification (NCBI taxonomy): domain Eukaryota; kingdom Metazoa; phylum Chordata; class Aves; order Passeriformes; family Sittidae; genus Tichodroma; species Tichodroma muraria. The sequence continues at coordinate 76,368 of WAAG01026736.1, read as the reverse complement.
CAGTCATGTTCTCTCAAACACAGCATGTAGGTGGGGAGGTTGGTCAACCTTGCAGTACATAACTCTTGTGACAGACAAGGGGGTTCAGGGCTGTGGAGGTGCCAGCAGGAACAGCCTCCAAACTCGCCAGAACTTCATGGGGAAAAAACGCAGCATAAAAATTGAGTGGTCTCTTGGCTCTCCAGTTTCCCTACTTCCCCAGCCAACAGTCTTCCCCAGGAGCTGGGCTGCCACTGGCTTCATCCTGATACTTCAGCCACCAAGAGAAAAAAATTCAAATTCGTTGTCATTGGAATATAGTTACTCCTTTTTGTGCTACTGACTGCTACACCAGTTGTTCTTTCTGTTCTCTGGGCAGATGATCACAGCTAGAGGATTTCTTTTCTAGCATTAAAAATGATACATGCTTGCCTGTGCATTTACAGTGCTTTAAAATAATAGCTTCAGACCAATTTGGGTTTGTAGGCTGCATGCAGATGCATGCTGGCTGCAAGAAACAGGAATTGCATCAAGAGCATAACTGCCTTCAGGCTTCTAATTAAATAGCCTTCAAGTAGCCATCTGCAGATACTTTAAAAAGAAATTGCACAAATATATTAACTCCTTAGTTGTCCTTGAAGTGAGAAAGCTGAAATTATGTACACATTCAAATGATGCATGTGAGTCACCATTCATGGAGGAATTTAAGAGCCATGTCCATGTGGCACTTGGGGATGTAGTTTAGTGGTCGCCTTGGCAGTGCTGGATTAATGGTTGGACTGGATGTTCATAGAGATCTTTTCCAGCCTAAATAAATCTATGGTTCTATATGATGGTGGTGTTTCACAAGGCCAGGAGTAGGGTTTCCAGAGTTATATGTTCTTTCCCTTTTTTTTTTTCTCATTTTGAATCTTCTCTGCTGTATTACAGTCCCAATGTAATTTTAGAAATTCCAGCTGATGCTAACTCAAAGATGTGTGTGACCAAGTCCATCGTAAAGGTTTCTGTTTCCTCTCTGGCTACCTGGTAGGGCTCTTTTTTGGTTGCACCTCTATTAGGAAAAACATTCAACAAAGAAGAATATAGGGAGGCAGACCAGAAAATAATATTATATTCCCTGTATGAGTCCCTTTGTGGCCTTGTGCAATATTGCCTCACTTTGAGCTTTCCATCTTAAAAGTCTGAAGGGGAAAATGCAAGTGAAGGAAAGTGAGAAGGAGATCTTAACACAGAACAACTGTGACACAAAGTTAAAATAGGAATCTTCAGCTTGGAAAACAATGGCTAAGGGGACGTGCATTGAATTTGGTTTGTTATGAAGAGATTGGTTATCCATTCCTTCTCTTGGCATAGTGGAGTGGAGGCACTCAAGGAACTTACTGACTGATTCAGCAGCAGGTCTAAAACATCTGCAAAGAATTACATTTCTGAACACAAGAGAATTTTTTGTTACAGACAAAACGTGTCAGTGGATTCAGTAGCAGTTAAGTGACTTATTGGTAGAGAGGTCACAGCAGGCAAAATAGTGGTCTGACTGCAGTTTCCATCCCTGGAATTTCCATCTCTGCTGATTCCCAGAAGGTGCAAAGATGTACCTGGGTAATAATCACTGTGTATCTGTCTCCTCTTTTCATTCTTTTCAGTAAATGTGGGCTGTGGTTGCTGCCAGGGCTGGAGCACACCATTAGACAGAGCCTGGGTCTGACTCACACCACTTATTTTTATGTTCTTAGTTCAGTATGGTCCTTAATGTCTAACTAGAAGGATCATTTTAATTGAAAATATGATTACCCAGAGAAAGCAAATGGGTGTGAGATTTTTTTTACTTTCTTGTGGGTTTNAGGATTAGAAGAAAAAAGGATTTTATGCTATTTCATATGATTTGTGCTCAGTTACCTGAGTTTTGAATGAAAGTTTCAGTTCGGTACTCTTTGGTTCTAAAAATAAAAAGAAAGGAAAAGTGTTTTGCATGTTTCAGTAGCAGAAAGAATAGCTTCAGGTACTTTTTTCAATGGTGTAATAAAGAATGAAATGATGTTGTATTTATATGTAAATCCTGATGCCTGAGTGATGGTAACATCCATGGGAATCACAGAATAGTTAGGGTTGGAAGGAACCTCTGAAGATCATCTAGGCCATCAGTGCATGTGTATGTCCTTTATTGAATTTAAGTGCAGAAATTGCTTGAAACTAATCCTTTTCCAGGAAGTTTTGTAGCCATGTTTTCACTGTTAATTTCTTTATGAGAGAGCAATCTTTGCCTTGTTGATAAAATGTCATTGCTTTAAAGAAAGACCAAGAAACCCTGCAGGGGAAGGGAACATTGGGCTCATTGATGCACTCACACAGCTCCCTCAAATCAGCAGAAGGAAGATACAGCTGCATTTAGAGGACAGTTTGCAGCCCCACAAATAGACAATGTGTTTTTCTCTTGAGTCCTCCACATCTTCTCCTGGAGCATCTGGTTACACACTGGAGCTGGGTGTTGTGGATTTTTCAGGACATTCCTATCTAGTCTGCTGCTAAAAAATAATAAAAAAAACCCCTCAATCTCACCTAAAACTGAAGATTCAATACTTAGATTTAATTTTATAATCTCTTCTGCATTTCTTGGGGTGTTTTTTAATCTCGAATAGGCCCTTTTGCAAGAATGTTGAGATAAACTGTCCAGAGAAATATTTATCTCTGAACAGATCTTCATCAAAACTTTTTTAAACTTCCTTGGCCGCACCTAATTTTCCCAAACAAGTATTACGAGAATTTTAAAACAGCTTTACCAAATCCAAGGTTATGGATCATATCAACTGGCAATGCATGCTTCAAACCATACATTATTGTGTTGTTAATTACATAATTATGTTTATGGTGGATGATGAAATTTGGGAAAGTATTTCTTCAGCAGATTGGTAGTTGACAGTGGATGATTTATGATGATTCCACTCTGTGGTTAGTGCACTTATATTCATTGTGATTATTTTCTTTCCTTTAGTGCATGGTTCTTCGCTCTCTTTGGTGTCCAGCACATCATCTATTTATTCCACAGTGAGTATAATGAAATGAAGGGTTTATTTATTCTTCAAAAGTATTGAATTGACTGGTCTTGCTGTGCTAGTTTTGCCATTCAAGGAGCAGGAAAAAAGCAGTATTCATTTGACCGTGTTCTGAATGTTATTTTCTAATTCCTAGAAAAGGAATGATTATGTTCTTGAAGACGCCTATGGCTATTTAGCAGTATCCTCATTAAACACAGACTTCAATGGCCTAAAAGCAGCCATTGATTTTTTTGAGTCTGTATTTTATGCTAAGTAGATTTTGCTACAAAGCACCTCAGTAGGTATGAGGAGATTTGAACTTCATTACTTATAGCACCCCAAAATTTGCTGAATAAATTCATCCTATCCTTATATTAAAGATTTGCTATTAAAGAAGTTTAAGTCCACTTTTTAATGCACAGATATTAATAATTCTTAAAAAAAAGGCCATTTATTTGCTGTGCCAGTAACATTTTCTCCACAAGTCTGTATTCCTTCTGGTTATCTGATCCTAAAATAAGGCTTACTGGAGTTTGAAAATACAGGAGAGCACTCAGAGCTTCAGGTTCCTGTGCTTAGTGCACGAGTGGCGCCAGTGGCATGTTTGGATGGGTGTCATTTTCCTGGTGACTGGTAGTGGGCATGTTTACTTAAAAACAGTGGAGTGTGTGACTTCTACCCCATACTTCTCCTTAGCTGATAACTGGGGTTAGAAACAGGCCATAGTAGCCACAATTCTAGCATGCTGACCACAGTAGATGGTCAGTACATCCACTTGGCATCTTCACAACTGGCTGTGTGTCCTCACTTTTTCATTGCCACAGTGCCCGTGCAGCACCCAAGTGGGAGGAATTTTTAATTTATTTTTTTTTCACATCGCTTTGTAATGCAAAAATGTGACCTCCTTCCCATGGAGAGCTGAGCGTGGCACGGAGGGGGTTGCCTAGGGTCAGCCAAGTTCTGTGGCAGTCCTGGTTCTTCAGAGCCTCGTGCAGTCCCTTATGGACAGAGCCAGGACTTCTTCGTGCTTCTGTGATTGAGATCAGAGGTGCACTGGTCAGCAGGCTGGGAGCTGGAGCCCAAATTCCTTCCTGCAGAAGGAAATTCCTCCAGCAGCCTATTTTCTTTTTCCTTAAGAGTAAATAAACGAGGAGATTAAACTAGACTGAATACGGATGTGGGAATCCAAAGTAAGGAATTCACATTAGAGTTTTTGAAATACAAAAGGAGAATTTGCATAGATTTGTCAGGCTGGTTATGTTGTAGCATCCTCACATACTTCCTTTTATTTTACAGCCTGAAGAGAAATGCCAGTCAGAGGTAAGAGCACATCCTCTTTGACAAGCATAAATGACACTCTGCATTGTGTGTCTTGCTGTTTTATTTCTCCTTGTTATGATGCACTAAAGTGCTCCCTTAAAACCCACAGATTCGCAAGCTGCGGAGAGAACTGGATGCATCCCAAGAAAAAGTGTCAGCTCTGACAACTCAGCTGACTGCTAATGTGAGTACAACTCTGAGAGAAAACATTAGCCTGGAATGTATTTAATGCAACAATTGCCACCCAGTCTTTTTAAGTGACAGAAAGATTTCATATGTATAACATTCAGTTCATAGTATTGATGTGTTTGAAGAAATAACTGCATGCATATGTGGGACATGTCCAAAAATAGCAACTTCTGCCCTATCAAATTACCTTACACCTTTTTTTGAAAACTGAGTTGTAATATTAGTTTGGCTTTGTGTGTATGTAAGCCATCTTAAGGTCCTGAGGAAATCGTTGAGGACAGGGTCTTTTTTCATAAATAGAGTCTTGCTTTGACATTTGGATGGGATGAGATAAAGATTATGGTCAGTAGGAATAAAAGTTAATAGAAACCTGGACTGAAATGCATTATGTTTTTCTGTTGCATAAAGATATGTGTTAATGTCATAATAGATAATACTGGCATAAGGGGCTCTGAAAACTAATTTAAAGTTAAGCCTAAAGAATGGAGATACCTGACTTTTTGTCAGTGTAGACAATACTTCTGCTTGTTCCTTTCAGGAATTTGAGGGATTTTAAAGTAATTTAAAACACTCTGGGGAAAAAAAGAATACTTGGAATCCAGGAGGTGTTGAGGCAATACTGTATGACCCTGAGCAAGTTTATTTGTGTGTTCTGTGCTACAGTCACAGATAGCAGGACTCTGCAACACAGAAGCTTGCAAGGAAAATAAGCAATTGTAGAATAAATAAGCTGCAGATGAGTAGTCAGCAGATCAGATCATACTAACATCCTGGTTTATGGGAATGAATAAACATCAGAGTGTGTGCTGCTTGAAGGGGACATTCCTGTCCATCAGCTCTCAGAATAGGGGGAGTGCAAAGCTTGGGACAGGAAAGGACAGGTTTCACCTGAGCAGTATCACAGGAAAGGCTCAAGGGGAAATCTGTGCTGTCCACTGCAGGCATCACAGTGCTCAATCCAGCTTTGAAAATGGGGCTGGAAAGCCAAGAACACAGTTATAACAGAGAAGTCAAATAAAAGGGCTTTGACTGCATGAAACCACTTAGTCACTGTCCCAAGAGGAAAAGAAAGCAGTTCAAACATCTTTCAAAAGTTAAATCTTGCCTTTCAAATACAAAGGGGATGGATACACAAGTTGGTTTTCCCCAGAAGCTTCTTTTACTTGTGGGAAAGCAGGACCAGATTCTCTTGCATAGGTTTTTAATGATGTTGTTAAATAACCAGTCTTGTGTCCTTCAAACAAAGAACTTGTCAGCTGAGCAGCTCATTTGGCTCTGCTTTGGCTTTTTTGCATTCTCCTTCCCACAGTTCAGGGTCACTGGGCTGGTGCTCAGCACAAGCTGCTCGCAGCCTGGCCCAGCTGCTCTTCATCTGCCCAAGAATTTCTGTGTGGTTACTACCACTCTCTTTGTGGAGAAGAATTTTTACTGTACACTCCTGTATGATTTTGGTTGGATTGTGGTCAGTTGGGTTTTTGTGGGTTTTTCTTGTGGGCTTTTCTCAAAAAAAACCCAAAAAAAAGTTAGCATATCATTTATTATTTTGATGATATTCCATTTTTGCTTAGTTCACTTTACTAAAATTTTGCATGTTTTCTTCATGGTATTTAAACTTCAGGAGCCTGCCCCTGATTTGTCCATAAATTGGCAACAGAGATGTTCCTATAACTGTATAGGAATTATAGTATTAAATTTCAGTCTCTAGCCACCTCTGCAGAGAACATGCCCTTTTCCCATGTAAGAGGCAAGGTCTGCTCCCAAGAAGATTGAGATTAATAAATGCTGTTAGTTAAGACACTTGGACATTTCCTTTAGACATGATTCCTTTAATAAAAGTCAATTAAAATTTAGACAATTCAAATTATTCTCTTCAATTTACAGTTTTTTTCCTGAATTTCCTTGCATAGACACTGCAGTTGTTGACGTTTCTCAAGCCATCAAGGGCATGAATTTGAAAACATTTTGCTCCAGCTATAGAAATTGAAAATACGTTATTTTCCATAACTCACTGAATGATTTTGAGACAGGAATAACTGCAAGATCCGGTTTTGAAAGAGCAATGGGTTTTTAAGGCTCAGGTCAAAGCATTAAGGGTTTGTATCCTGTTACTAATCCATGGAATCCTGCTTGCCCATTTATTTTTTGCTTTGAAATGTATTGCTGAGGATCCCTGAATATCAGCTTTGTTGTTCCCTGTTCATCCTCCCGAACAAAAGCTGTGCACGCTGTGTTTTTAAAATAAATATTTAGGTTTTCCTACGTGTGTAGTGTTAGTTTCTGAATTGCTTTTTGCCGTTTTCTCACAGTCTCAGCTCTGCTTATTTTCATAGGGGTTGATGGGAGTGAGAGCTGCACATCACCATGTTATTGTACTGCTCATGTTTGTTTTCATTGTGAATGTGAGAACAGTTATTTAGGATAACTCAACTGTGTGCTGCTGCTGAATGAGTTGGAATAGCTCTGTGAAAGGTTTTGCTATTCTGTATTTTTTAGGTGAGAAAATGTCCTTTTCTGCTTGGAAAGATTTCACAGGTTTACTTGTCATTGTGCATATAGAGTCATTTTTGATAGATAAAGCTATCTTTTTCTATGGTTATGTAGATTATTATGGCTAATGAGACAAATATATATTGAAATATACCTGAGATCAGTTACATGTGCAGATGCATATGAATACCCATAAAACAGTACAGTGTGATGGCTCTAGAAATACAGTTTCTGACACTCTTTTCCATCTTCTTAATCTACTTCTCCTTCCTTTTGCTTCTCAGTCATTTTCAATTCCTAGCTCATGTCTTTCATGTAACGGACACTGTGTTCTCCATGCTTCCTGGGAAAAAGATTTTATTTTTTTCTTTCCTTGGGGAAAGAAAAAAGGGTAACTGGCCAAGCAGCAGGAATTTTGGATGATCTGTAGCAAGCTGACCTTGGCTGGAAGCAAGGTGCGCTCAAATATTGGAGAAGCCTTTGAGTTAGACGCAGGTGTATCAGCTGGCAAAGCGTCTGTTCTCCTGGTGGGATAAACACAGTGAGAACCTCCACCCCTGTGAGTGCCAGCATCTTTATGCCTTAATTATCCACAAGGAAAATAGTGATTTAGTTGGAGAGAAGTTTCTGCCTGACAAAAATTTGATTTATGTTTTATTTATTGTTGGCAAGCATTTCCATAGTGTGTGCTCTACTCATTTGACCTTTTCTGAACACCGTTGTTTTCCCTGCACCATTTACACAACAAACAGTGCCATGCACTGGGTGGACTGATTAAATACCTGCAGAAATCCCCCTTCTTGGGGGAAGAGAACAAACTCCTCCTGTGTGGTTTGATTTCAGGCTCACCTGGTGGCAGCGTTTGAGCAGAGCCTGGGGAACATGACGATCCGACTGCAGAGCCTGACCATGACGGCAGAACAAAAGGCAAGCTCCAAAAGGATTTGGGAAGTCTTAATTTCTGTTTCCAGCATTGTTGCCCATGCTCCTTCTGTAGCTGCGTGGGGGAAAAAGTCACATACACAATTTGCCTTAGCTCCCCCATTTGTGGTGACAGAGCAAAATGTAATAAACAATTTGTATAAAACACTCATTTTGTGCACTGGGATTTTGTGGCAACTGATCAGGTTATTCCTATCAATTGTTGCTTTGGGCACAAGTCTTCAGTATTCAACACAAGTCAGTCAACTTCAGTCTTCAGCACAAGTGAATTTCTGTAATATATTTCTTCCCAATGCATCCATACATGGGTATGTTTGAAAGAAACACCAAGAAGAATACTTACAAGACTGGCAGCATTGTAGTTTTGGGCAGTGTACTTGAATAGACATTATTTCTGCATTACAGAATACATGCATTTTTTTTGTGTCATAATACCCAAGCTATTTAGCACCCTATTGAGGGTGTACTTCCCCAGGTATCCCAAACCTCTTTTTCACCTCCTTGTACATATATATTTCATAAATTGACTATGAACTACCAAAACTTAAATGGAAAAGTAGCTTCTTTGGAGTACATATATATTCCATAAATTCTCTATGAACTACCAAAACTTAAATGGAAAAGTAGCTTCTTTGGAGTTCTTCTCCCATGTACCGTCATATGGTTTTTTTTCCTTATTCAAGGACTCAGAACTGAATGAGTTAAGGAAGACAATTGAACTCCTGAAGAAACAAAATGCTGCTGCTCAGGCTGCCATCAATGGAGTCATCAACACACCTGAGCTCAACTGCAAAGGTGAGAGTTAAGCACCATGTACAGGGATTCCAGGGCTCTCCAGTGAGACTTCAGTCCTCTGGATAATAGCTGATGTAATCATCAGTTACCCAGAAACCAGAGTAACCCAGTAATTTACACTGGGACAAATTGCTGAAGGAAAGGTTTGAAGCATCTCACATTTTAATCTTGTCCCAAGAAACAAGGATTTGAAATACAACACATCTGTTGGGATAAGTGATTTTCAGAGTGCCGGTGTCCCTAAATGTTTCTTCAGGATTGCATGATTAATACAATCTATCAAATTTCCTAGATAATTTTGACACTGCCTCCGTTCATATTTAGGTCCTGGAGCTGCTCAGCCCACGGACCTGCGGATCCGGAGGCAGCACTCCTCGGACAGTGTCTCCAGCATTAACAGTGCCACCAGCCACTCCAGCGTGGGCAGCAACATCGAGAGTGACTCCAAGAAAAAGAAGAGGAAGAACTGGGTGAGTGTGTTTTAGCAGACTGTGTGAGGTTTACGTGAAACTGTCAGGACATGCACGGTGAAATCCACCTGGCTGCTCCTTCCTGCCTCATGCAGCAGGTCAGCACAAGGACTGTGCACTGCTTAAATCCTGGGTAAACTCTCCTGTGAGGGCTTAATTGAGTTGTAAGTGATGTATATCCTTGTGTTGACTCTGCATAGGATTGAATTTTAGCTTGACAGCTAAAAGGCCAATCTTAAATTAGAAATAGCTGTCAAAGATCAGTTCTGGCTAAAGGAACGTCCAGCCCCTTAAGGAAAATGTGGCATCTGTCGTTAAAGTAAAACAAACCCACAAGAGAAGATCATTCTTGTGGTTTGGTTTTCTTTTTTGTCTCGTGAGGTTTTCTTATAAGTGAACATATTAAACACTTTACGACCTCTTTGTCCAGCATTAACTTGGAGTTCTAAGAATAATATAAAAAAAATGCTGATCTTTAAAACTGTTTTGTGACAGACATCTCTTCTGGATGTTTTTGTATTACTTACCTGTCATTTCCCGTTTTTCCCTCTTTGCTCATCACATACTATGTACAAGGTACCCTGTACTGGAGGAAAGGTACATTATCTTCAACTCCATTTTCAATTAGACCATAACTGCCTTAGTGACCTAGTCTGATTGTAGTTTGAACTGAAGTCCCTAGATCCTTTACTGTAGCCAGTAAAACAATCCACCCCTTTCTTCCCACTGAATTTAAGTCTCCCTGAATCTCTTGGGTGTACAGATAAATCTGTAGAGATGCAAAATGTGGTTAGAGCTGGTAAAAGCTTCATTTGTATTTGCACAATATCCTCTCAGAAATGTTGATGAAACTCCAGAACTGTAAGAAAGAGCTTCCTGAACAAGTTCTTGGTTTTATTACTCGCTTATCTCAGAGGTTTCATTTTGGTATCTCTTGGTATTGCCAGCTGCTTCACAAAAGAAGCATTTCCACTCTGTCCCTTAAATAATTGGTGGGATGGAAACAACATCTTCTCCAAATACTTCTTGTGCTGTACATTAGTATATAGACAAAGTAAATTTTTGTAGCTTTTAAATTTCTAGCAACCCTTAGTTTTTGACACAAAACTATTGTTGTCATTAAGCCTTGGTTAAGATAAACACTTTTTAAAATTCTTGTTTAACTTCTATTCTTTGTTATTGTAACCTAGTGGATATGGTTCTATGTCAGCCTACATTTCTCATTCATCAGATAACTATTTTTGAAGAAGGTTAAGGGAACATTTCCTTGTTATAAATAAACAGGACAGTATTTTTATGTTGTTATTAAAAATAAGTGCATTGCTGTGAAATGAAGATTGGAAATTGAACCACTACTGAGAAGAATATGTGAGTTGAATCTGATTCACACATTCTTTATTCCACCAGTGCTGAGGAAGTTCTCAGCCAAGATCTTTGTGTTCTGTGTAGAAGCAATGCAGCTGTCCATTCAGAGCTGAAACATCAGATTTTCAACATTTCTCATTGTAGGAGTCTTTGCCTAGCTTAGAAATAGCTTTCAGCTCATATTAACCCCGCCTGAGTACTATATTTAATTTGCAATGGCATTAAAAGGTGTACATAGAGTAAGCTGAGTGGGAAGGGAGCCATGAGGACCATCAAGTCTAGACCTGGATTCCATGGGGGTTTAACTTTTAGGGCTCCCTAAAAGTGAAACCATATATCTAAGAACATTGTCCAAATGCATCTTGAACACTACCTGTTGAATTGTAACTTTGGGGTAATATCAGTTTAATGACATGAATATTAATCCTTGTTTGGAAAATGGCAGTCACATTACAGAAGGTTATTTTAGTTACAGGTAGCTAGAGAAGTTGCAGTCTTTTCACATGGTGAAACTGTTCCTGCAAGAAAAAATGCATTATTAACTTGCCTCTTAGCCAAAGCACTCTGCCTGAGTTAAGGAGAAAATGTAATTTAAGCAGTTAAGAGAGTTTGGATCTGATGTCTTCCTCAGGTAATGCAAAAAAATGTCTGTATGTGGTTTGAGACACCTGGTTTTGGAAAGTACAGGGTTCCAGTTTTAAAGTAACTGTTTGTTAATCATTGGTTGTGTTTGTCTTAGAAATCCAAAACTTCCCTTATCAGTGGCTTTATCTGTTAAAACATGTCTTTTTTCCTTCCCCCACTTCCTTTTGCTTTCACTTCTTCTGGCAGGTCAATGAGGTAAGGAGGACCTACTTTAAACTTGGAGGTACAAAGCTAACCCACCATTGACACCACTAACCCTCCCAGCACAGTTACCTTGGGCTGGGCCCTGTGCCAGCACAGCTGCAAGCTGTCACCACGCCGCTGTAAAGCTTGTTGCACTGAACTGAGTTTGCTGTCAAATAGTTCTTAAAAAAATAGGAAGCATCCATAGACACTCCTATTGACCTTATTAATCTGATAAAATAGTTAAGGAAAAAAAAGCTTTTTTTTATTTTTCACTTGTGTTACTATGTATGTGAGTATGGCTCTAGCATCTGGAGTATGTGCATGTTGAGAGTTTTTTCTCTGTGGCTTTTCTTGCCTGGTTTCACTCTTAATGATGGACCTGCTGCTGTGCTATTATTTTTTCCAGTTACGCAGCTCCTTCAAGCAAGCTTTTGGGAAAAAGAAATCTCCCAAGTCAGCATCTTCTCATTCAGACATTGAGGAGATGACTGATTCTTCCTTACCTTCCTCACCAAAGCTACCACACCACACCACCACTGTTTCAACACCACTGCTGAGAGCTTCCCATTCCAATTCCCTGTAAGTGATTTTTGTTATTTTTAGACAGAAAACGGCATGGAAGGCATCTTGCTGCATTGGTAGAGGAAAGGCAGAGGACAGAAATGCTGAATTGTATTCAGAATGCTGAATGCATTCAGAGATTTAAAGATGCATGAGCTGACTCCCAACCCAATACCATTGCATTAGTGTCCAGGAAGCCAAAAATCATTGCGTCAGTACTGAAGTGTAAATATTTCATTGGGTTGTTCTCTCAGCAGAATGTACTGATTATCAAGAATATTTATAACCAGGGTGACCTTGTGGTGCCAAATTAATTGGATCTCTTGCTGTTAATTAAACAAACCACGTCAAATCTGGGATTTTGTTTCTCTTGTCTAACCACAGCACATACTGTATTAATCTGCCATGGTAAGTTCCCAATTCTAGTGACAAATTCAGATAAAGGAGAGGAAATCAAACACTGTGGTTTAGTGATACAGATGAACTCATCTAACTGCTTGTGCCTGGTAAATGGAGATGATCCACCTCTCTTTCCTTCTGTAGCTCCCCAGCCTCCTGTGCCTGGTCCTTTCCATGGCCACCTGTGAAATAAAGTTTAACAATTCTCTTGCCTCACTGTTTTGAGTCTGAACTCACATTTTAGAACGTGCATGGAAAATTTAGTAGAGCAGCTTTTATGTTAATTCCATCAGTAGCTTTGTCACTTGAGCAGGATGAATAAATACAGAAAGTTGTAACAGGCAGTATTGTGAAACCTGTAATTACCAGACAGCCTCCTGACCTTGGGAGGTCATGCAGAGCTTCCAGCCTGATTTCAGAACAAATGCATTGGAGTAGTTCCCCTCCACTTGTTTTCACATGAAGAGGTGAAAACAATAGCAATGGTTTCCAACTGTATAACATGTTGAAATGTCAGTAGCAGAAGATAATCCCCCATGATTTCTGTTTCAAAGCTTCTTCTGTCTCTTGAGCCTCAGTGCATTTCTGGTGACTACAGCAACTTGTTCTTTAGAACTCTCAGGCCAGAAAATTGTCAAATGATGATCCCATCTGTCGTTAGCCAAAATGCTGTGTGGGTATATCTCACCTTGCTATGGAAGCCAAAAGGATAAACATGAACAAAGAGTAAATATGTAAACTGGGGGAAGGATAGAGCACAAGTAAAACTAGCGTGTTTTGGCTTATTGGCTTATTGGTGGGGAAAACATCTCCCATTAACCTGATTTAGGGAAAGACATGTTAGGTAAAATCTCCCTTAAAGCGTGCAGCTGTGTGGTTGATCTTTATACAGATACAGTTACAAATGTGCTGAAATGTTGTTTCTCACTCAGAAACTTTTTTTTTTTTTTGTGGGCGGAGGAAAGAAAAATGCCACCAAAAATTTTTTAAGCATGAATTCTTTAAAGCGAGCAGGAATTTATCATGCTTGAATAGGTGTAGAGTTCCAAAGCCCTCCAGAGCAGTTCAGGGAAACCCAGCTGTGCACACCTGGTGAGCTTTAAATCTGTCTGTGAACTCATCAATCTCCGACCAACTGCTGTTAAATGCCTGTAACCCCTTAATTTAGATTTTTGCTTTAGAAGTTTTCCTTTATAGCAACTACCGTGAAGAAAATGAAGACTGTCCAATAGTAGGTGATTTCAGATAATTGTGTTTCAGATGCTGATTGAAGAAAAATAACCCTCAGACATCTTTGTTTCATTAGACTCTAAAATTTCCGTGACCTGCTTAAAGATTTATGGTATCACTAATTCAATAAGCCAAAACTGCTACCTGCTTCAAGCAGAATACAAAGGGCTTTATTCCTCTTCTCCTGATAAACCCTGGAGAAGCACCATGAGGAGAGGAACGAGCGTGTGTTTGTCCGTGTCCTGCAGCATTTCCGAGTGCACGGACAGCGAGGCCGAGACGGTGATGCAGCTGCGGAACGAGCTGCGGGACAAGGAGATGAAGCTGACGGACATTCGCCTGGAAGCCCTCAGCTCTGCCCACCAGCTGGACCAGCTGCGTGAGGCCATGAACAGGATGCAGGTGAGGAGCAGCCACCCCACATCCTGCAGCCTGTGCCGACGTGGCCAACCACCCCCGAAGTAACGATCTGAACTTTCTGAGTGCTCACTAAAGGCTGTGTTTAGCTTTGTACCAGTGATAAACCTTCATTAAAAGTCAGCTTGAACACCTGACTTCGCTGCCCTCAGCTGCAGCTGTTTCAACCCCAAGATGGGGACAGCATTTTGTTGGCTGCCAAAATGTTTCCATGCTCTCTGCCTTTCAGTGTTAGAGAATTCCCACATATTTAGGTATTTTAGGATACTTTGAAAAGTTTCACAGAAAGGACATTGTAATAATTAAAATCCTTAATTAAAACATTATGAAAACAGCATTTCTGCTAAACTACCATTTATTCTTAAGTTCCATGTGTTGCTATCTTATAATATGGTTTTCACTGTGCCTTCTGATGTCTGACTTGTCTTTTCAAGAGTGAGATTGAAAAGTTAAAAGCAGAGAACGATCGTCTGAAATCTGAAAACCACGGCAGCTGTAGCAGGGCTCAGTCTCAGGTTTCCATCTCCTCCTCTCCCAGACACTCAGTGGGTCTCTCTCAACACAGCCTGAACCTCACGGAGTCAACCAGTCTTGGTGAGTTTAATGAGAAGGGTGATGGGGCAGGTTTTATCCTGTACTTGGAAGGCTTGGGTTGGTTAGCCATGGAAAAATGAAAGCGTGAGGATTATTAACAGCTGAGGTGTGGAAATATGTCACGAGCTGGCACAAAGCCTTCTTTTAAATATTATCGTAGGTCTGCTACACCCTCGGTCAGAGGTGTCCAATTATGACCTCAGCTCTGAAAAGTCATGTTTAAATCCATTTAATGGTGCACATTTGCCAGGGGATATGTCATAGGAAGGAAAATACAGAGTAACTCGCTAATAATTTTCAATGACCTTCCCTTTTTAAGAGGGATGTGGCGGAGAAGTCAGTCAGCCTGGTTCTTGTGTTTTACCTCGGGGCATGTGAAGCCCAGACGTGTTGTGTTTGACTACAACAAACCAGAATATCCTCCATTGTAATTGAGCTCCAGCTGTGAAGCTGTTGATGTTTCCTGTCCACAGACATGCTGTTGGATGACACTGGAGATGGCTCTGCCCGGAAAGAAGGAGGCAGGCATGTCAAAATAGTCGTCAACTTCCAGGATGAGATGAAATGGAAGGAGGTGAGTTGTGTTTGATCCCCAGCTTTGAAATGTAAGTGACTTCAGAATGTGTGAGGGAATTCAAGTTTGCTAAGGACTAGAATTTTCTCAGGATAGAAGTTCATAGGTGTGTTAATAGTGATGGAGAAGGCACATGGCTACCTCCAGCTTCCTTGGGGCTGCTGAGAGGGACCGAAGTGCCAGAAGCACCAGTCTTATGGAAGAACTTGAAAAATCCATCCTGGGAGATCTCTACCATATCATTCTTGTTCAAGTTGTTCTCTCAGGCACAAGTACCCTGTTTAGAATGACATCTTTCAGATGTTTTCCATCCACAAGTATGTGAAAGAATCCTAATTACCCTAATAAATGGCAAGTATTGTAAAGTTGCATCCTGTCTCATGTGTTTAACGTACTACATGCATGAATGTATTACACAGTCTTTGCCAAGTAATGGCCTTGCTATCTCACAGTTTTGAGTACCTGTAAAAGTGTGTTTAAGAAGTAATTTCACGTCTTCCTGAGGGGTGGACAAAAATCTGAGTGATCAGAAATAAAGTGGACTCAGCAGATCTTTCCATTAAATACCGATTTTGCATTAGTTATTACAACTCTGGATAAACAGTAGAACTGCTGCTGATTGACTCAGAGCAAGTTTTAGTAACACGTCAAATCTTGTGATAGAAATTAGTTTTCTCTTCAATTAATGTTTCACAGTGAGTGCAGCTGTATAAAACCAGAAAAATTATATTTGTCTGATTTTTTTAATCTGCCTTAAAAATCACTTACAAAATTCAAAATGTTGTGATACATCAAATATAATATATAAATATAAACTCTCTTTCTATACTACTACTTTTACATAGAGCCACGTATAATTTCTGTATGTATGGGTTTCTATGCCCACAGCAGAATTTCTAGAAATAAATAGGATAAACCTTCCAAATGTAACATCTTTGATTGTGAAATCGTGGAAGAATGAACTTGACATCTACTTTTCTGTCTAGAATATTCCTAAGAGTCTTTTTGTTTCTTTGCTAAACTGTGATCCTCTTGGAGATTTTTTAGTTGTTCATAGATTGGTTAATAAATACCTTTAACTTAACATCACAGCCACCTGAGTATTCTTTAGATTTGTGACTCCAACACTGTAGAAAATGTTTATCATGTGAAAAGGAATCCATACGCCATTCAGAATTCACCATATAGAGTAGTAAGGATGCCCCACTATTTAGAAGTAAAAGGGGAGGGGGCAGCGAAGCCAGCATGTTAATTATGTTAACCACACTTGTCTGATAGAGTTATTCCTGTGCCTTTAGGATTCCAGGCCTCGCACCTTCCTCATAGGCTGCATTGGAGTCAGTGGGAAGACCAAGTGGGATGTTCTGGATGGGGTTGTAAGACGCCTGTTTAAGGTCAGTGGGTACAGCATGCTGCAAGCTCGAGGTCTCCTGTGGGGTTTTGATGGAACCAAGCTGTGTTTAACTTTGAATATTCAGTACTGTCACAGCAAAGAACAAACCCCCAGTTCTGCCTGACTTCCCGTGTCCCTTTTCCGCCCCAGGAGTACATCATCCACGTGGATCCCGTGAGCCAGCTGGGGCTGAACTCAGACAGCGTTCTGGGCTACAGCATCGGGGAAATCAAGCGCACCAACAGCGCAGAGACCCCAGAGCTGCTGCCCTGCGGGTACCTGGTTGGAGAAAACAACACTATCTCAGTTACCATCAAAGGTAATTTCACCTGACCTGCCTGGTGGAGGTTTCACTACTGAATTTTATCAGAGCTTGCTGTGTCAAGAAACTCCGAGAAGTAGCAATTTCTTACTGCGTTGCGTTTTCCTGTTCCTACTGTTTATTTACTTCCTGCTATTTTCATTTGATAGAGTCAGCGCTTGAGGTATGCTAAGTCCATAATTTCAACAAGTTTTCAACCTGTAACACTAGGAATAATTGCATACTCCAAAGATCTTGAGTTGTCCTGGAGAAGACCTCACACCACAAGGGATGCGGTAGAGCTGTTTGAGCAGCAAAGTACTTTCCAAATGAGTCCAGCCTCAAAATTTCCTTAGCTCTTTATCACAGCTCTAGTTGCTATTTCCTTCATGCAGGGTAAAAAAAATAAAAACTCTTGACTCATTTGCTTGATTGGTCTCACTGAAGGGTCCTTCCTTAAGTACCAGGAAGGAGGGAGCCCAAATTTTATGAACACCTTAAAATCTGGATTTTTCAAAATGTACGGTTTTCAGAGTTCCCATCAATTTCATTCTGTAATACTGATGAAAATTTAGTATTTGTGTTTCTCATTTGGTTTCTATGGGAAGGACTTTTTAATGAAAACTATACTATGAAACTGACTTCAGGGGTAAAACCCTCAGCTGCTGCATTTTGAGCACATACCAGTTTGAGTTCATATCAGACCAGTGAAATCTGGAGATGGTATTTGAGAGCTGTACCAAACATTCTTCAGATCAACTTTGAAATTTGACTGAAAGCAGAGTCTTAAATATTGGTGTAAAAAACAAGTTACCTTGTTACCAAGTTGCCAAAATAGCAAACCAGTGGGCAGGAAGACAAAATAAACTGTGCAATACATCAATTTACTGAGGCTTAACATGAACCCAGGATATTCTGCTTATATAAAATGCATTGTCCGGTCATAAATCCTAACTGAAATATTGCATGAGGTCTAGCTGTGTCTTTAAAGCTGCAATTTGAATTTATATTTAACTTGCACTGACTTGACTTGTGCCTTGAAGTGGTAACACTTTTCAATAAAATAGATACGTATTTAATCAATTTATGGAAAATCACTTACATATACCTTTGAGGTATAAAGCTGCCTATATAAATATTTAATATTCCAAGTAACCACTGAGGTGCAAACATTTCTCTGGGTGATCTGCCAACTTCTCTTCCTGCTGTTTATTTTGAAGCACTGTGTATTTTCCCTGAGCCAATTTTGCCTAAAGTGACTGCTGACATGGCATAAATGCTTATCAGTAGGAGTTTTCTGTTAGAGGAGATAACTGTCAGCATACAGAGGAGGAGTTTAATTACAAGCATTTGGGAAAGTAGGGAGTTGATGATAGCTGGGGGTTTTTTTTGTCTAGTGATCCAAATGTAAACAGTATTCTGGGTGAATGCATGGTGAAGTGCTGTAACATGGATGGCTTGTGCATGAAAAGTGTGGCCTGGAATCCTTTGGTGTGGCAGCTTCCAAAGGGCCTTAGGGATGCAGCTGAGGATTTAAACAGGCTGGAGGAGGATGCAGGCTAAGCCCACAGGTCACCCCTGCACTTCTTTTCCAGCTTTATGTGTGCCTGTCCCAGCCACGAGGGATACCGGGGTGGGGAAGGCATTTAGCTGTAAAGTGAAGAACAGCTTGATCAGGTGAATTTGGATAAAAATTGGAAATGCCCCTGAGAGAGGCCTGTTTCCCCCTGCTGCAGGTATCTGCGAGAACAGCCTGGACGGGCTGGTGTTCGAGTCGCTGATCCCCAAGCCCATCCTGCAGCGCTATGTGTCCCTGCTGATGGAGCACAGGAGGATCATCCTGTCCGGCCCCAGTGGCACGGGCAAAACCTACCTGGCCAACCGCCTGTCTGAGTACATGGTCCTCAGGGAGGGCAGGGAGCTGGCCGAGGGCATCATTGCCACCTTCAACGTCGACCACAAATCCAGCAAGGTGAGCACGCGCGGGCCGTCCTCGCACGACCGCGTGCGCAAAACGGGAGCCCTTTCTCAATCCGTCATTTTGTACTTGCCTCGGTTTCCAAAGCATTACGTTCATCCTGAAGGAAACAATATGTAAAGGTTTTCAGATTCACCTGATTATGGGTGATTATGGGGACTGCAGGCTTCCAGGTATGTACTTAAACACCTAAAGGTGTCATGATTTTCAAGTGTTTAGGAGCCTGAGAATTGCCCGGGAAGTTAAACACCTGCATAAAATTCCCAGAGACTTAAGCAATCCCTATTGCATGTGGGCACTTTTCCCAAAACCCTCAAATGCATCTCCAGGCTGTCAGGAGCTTCTGCAGCTGCAGGTGTCAGCAGTTGTAATCATGTGCTGGGTTTGGAGGGGCTGTTGTGCAGACACATTCCTGGGCAGGTAAGGCGTGTCTTTGCTTTTTTATGTGCTGCTGGTTTTGCTGAATATACTTTCAGTGATCATCTAGATTAAAGAAAAAAGAAAAAAAAAAAGCTGTTTATTTGATGGCCTTAGGCATATTTTCTTCTGGAGGAAAGGGGTGGTTGAAGTTGTGGTTGTAAGCCACTGGTATGATTTCAGACATGCTTTAAGGCTGTTGAGAGCATTTCAGCCACTCATCAGCAGCACCAAAAGCTCATCCTTTTTTCCAGCATTACTGAAGGCATCCAGATTTGGCCTCTGATGAGGGATGGTTTGTTCCAGACTAGTTTTGTCAGCTGTATTTTGATGGAAACACAGTTGCAAGATGATACAACAAATCTAGCTGGAATGCAGAGTTTGGTTTGGTATGGGGAAAGTTGATCAAGTTCCTGAAAAGAAATAAAAATGTGTTTCAGACCTCTTAGGTCTGACATTGATGAATAAAAACCACAAACTAAATTACAAAATATTACCCCTCTTAAAGCCCTTATCTCACACAGAATTTCTGGTACAGTCTCTTGAGTCTTCAGCATAACCTACAAAAGAGAAAGAAAACCCTATCTTGTGTCTTCTCATAGAAGATGTGTAATTTGTTACATGTCTGACTCTTTTGCTTTATATTTTGTTATCAAGCTTATCTATCTAAATAGACTTTTTAAGAAATGTGAAGAAAATATTTTTTTTTTCTTCTTTTTATCTCCTTTGCAGGAACTCCGCCAATACCTGTCCAACCTGGCAGACCAGTGCAACAGTGAAAATAATGCTGTGGATATGCCTCTTGTCATCATTTTGGATAATTTGCACCATGTCAGCTCCCTAGGAGAGATCTTTAATGGACTCCTTAACTGCAAGTACCACAAATGGTAAAGAAATAGTATCAGAACACATTGCAAATGTTAATCCTGCAGTCAGGGCACTGCTCCTGCAAAATCCGATCACAAAACCAAAGTCTACATTAGTTTAGTAGTATAGAGGAAGATGACCAGGTTGTCCATATTGTGGACAGTGCTTCACAGGGATCTTTTTGTTTCATAAAATTATCCATTTTTCTGAAAGAAATAATTAAAAAGTAGTTGTATTTGCTTCACAATGTAGATCATTAGTAGTAAAACACTATTTGCAGGGAAAGGTCCTGAACTTTCTTTGACAGAAGAGTTTTAAATAACCTTTTTTTAATGTTCAGGTTTTACTTAAAGCTTGTTTTTCAAAGTTCACAAGTTTGATTTGCTTGATTTTTTTCTCCCAACAGTCCGTATATTATTGGCACAATGAACCAAGCCACCTCCTCCACACCTAATCTTCAACTTCACCATAATTTCAGGTACTGTTTATTCATGTTTCTCATTTATGTTTGTGGGCTGGCAAAGGAGTAATGGCTACTGAGTCATCTGAAATTGTTCTTATCAGCTGAAATAGCAAAGTGAGAGAGAAATGCCATTTGCTCCTGGTTGCTGCCCTGACGTGTGCAGCTTGGTTATGGTGCTGTCATTAAAGGAACTGGGTTCATAAACTTTTATTTTACAGAGGATTGTTAAGATATTTGATCTTCTAGCAGATTTTCAGTAAGACAATATTTAGACAAAAACAAATATTTAGACAAAGCAGATTAATGAGAAATGAGCTGCAACAATGCACAGTAAAAATCAGTTAATTTAGTGAAATATTCCCAAGTAACTTTTGCTGAAAAACATATATGACTGGAATAGCCCATTTTGCTAGCCCTGATAATCTGGAAATAAGAAGAGAAATGTAATCAGGAATAGTTACACTCAGTAGCATGGAAGAGAAATAATGGCCTTTTCTGCTCTTCTGCCATAGATGGGTGCTGTGTGCAAACCACACTGAGCCAGTCAAAGGCTTTCTCGGCCGTTTCCTGAGAAGAAAACTAATTGAAACAGAGATCAGTGGCAGGATGAGGAATGCAGAGCTGGTTAAGATTATTGATTGGATTCCCAGGGTCTGGCAACATCTGAACAAATTCTTGGAGGCTCACAGCTCCTCTGATGTTACTATTGGTAAGTAACTCTTACTTTGCCCAGGCATATGTAAATATATGTATTTTATTTCCTTGTATATCAGGTGTATCTTTGTACACTTCTTGTGCTGTATCATGTGAAAAAGGCTTTCTTTAAAACCCTACTTTTAGATGTTATCAATCCTATTATTGATGCTTATTGTGATTGTGATTTGAGTGTAATATTTGAATTTCCCTCTCCAGGTCCGCGGCTCTTCCTCTCCTGTCCAATAGATGTAGATGGTTCAAGAGTTTGGTTCACTGACCTGTGGAACTACTCCATCATTCCATATCTTCTGGAGGCAGTAAGAGAAGGGCTACAGGTAGGCAAAGGGAAGAATCATAGGTCTAGAATGGCATCTGTTCGAAAGGCAGCAAAGCTCAGTAGTGGCAACATTTTCTGTAGATAAATATCTCCATGGATATTGCACGTGGAATGTCTCCACGTCTATGAAAATGAAACCAGAATTGTCAATAATTTCAGGCAGAATTAGTCTCTTAAAGCACTTTTGAAATAGAGAGCGGAAGAAGTGATTAGATGCCAAACTGCTGATGTTTTCAGTAAGGAGAGTTAGACATACAAATACCTCTCAATACTGTGTTCCAGAAGCACACCTTAAAATTATCCTGTGCATCAGAAAAATATGCTTGTGGTCATTAACTTTGTTGCACAGGATTTTCCTTTGGAAATCAAATCTTTCAGTGCAGTGATGCCTTCTAGAGGCTGACCTGGAACAGAGACTAGACAGTCTTAAGGGCACCAACAGGAACAAAGCTGTGCGTGGAGAGAATGTATTCATGAGTGACAGGAGCAGTATCAGTGGCATTTTGATTGCTTCTCAGTATATAAGATGATTTTTTAGTAGATTCTTTCATAATTCTTTCAGAGGATGAAATGAAATCATCATTGATTGTATGTGCTTAGTAATTGATTCATTATCTAGCAATTTGGAATAGTTTATGGTGTCTGTATGACTATGAAGCTTGTTGGAATCAGGAGGAGGGTTCAGCACAGAATTGCTATGGCCTTGCCATTTAGGTAGGGAAAAAAAGGAGTTTTTTTAATAACCGGCCCTTTGTTCACAGAATAAGCCCAGCAGCACCTAATTTAAAATATGGTTTAGAACTAATCTTTTGCTAATGACTTCTTACGAGTTTGTGAAATATGTGAATTCTCCAAGTTTTGGGTAAAATTTGGGCAAACCACAGCTGCTGTTTGAAATTTGTCAGTACTTGGAGACCTCATTTTCTTTGGGACAATTGTGGTAGGCTCTTTGACATGAGGAAAACAATAGGTCCTGGAGTACAAAACACACTCAGGAGCTTTGCTGGAAATAGAACAGGAGAACCATTTTACATCAAATTTGTTATAAAGGAAGGTAATGGGAGCTGGGAATCTTTCCAGCCTAAAACAAGAGAGAGCAGGTGACTTTGCTCTTGAAATGGAGAAAACTGATACTCACAGTAATGCATGGGCTCCTTGTACTGGGTTTTGGAGCTCTCATCTCACTGATCAGTACATGTGGAAAGCTTTGAAAAATTAGTAATGGAGGTGGAGAAAGAGAGCAGTTTTAAAACTTCTCACCCTTTAAAAACCCTCACACTGTTTAAAAGCAGTTTCAAAATCATCCTTTTGCTTCCTTGTTCTGCCCAGTATCTCCATCTTTCCATAGGGTATTCGAGTGGCTTGTGTTCCAGGTGTAAGGACTTCAGTTTCTCACTTTGTGCTTTAGATTCTTTATCCCCTTCAGTCCCATTTCCCTAAACTGCACTAATTCATCTCTATTTAAATAATTTCTCTTTTGTTTGGTTGATGGATAAGATGATGCACTTTAGTACTTGAAGAGTAGCCAGAGTGGTAGTAATGAACAAGCTAATGCTAGAAATGTGGGTTTGATCTGGGGCTATTTTTTGTTCCCCACACCCACAAGGACTCCTTTGAGAGCACATCTTCCTGAAATTGCCTGCCAGAAAGGAAAGGTGGACTCCTAATATCACTCTGATCTCTGTGGATCTGCTCTCATCTATTTTTATATTTCTGTTTCTCATTTGGAGAATTATTTTGGGTCAAATACAAACAAGCCAAATGGATCCTTACAATAATTGCTCCCATGGGAGCTGACTTGTTTTGTTCTTCAAAACAGGGATGGGAAAATTAGAAGGTTGTATAAAACCCGAGTTCTTCCTGCTTGGTGTATCAGTACAGAATGCAGCACCAGCAAAAAGAGGACCCAGAGTCCCTGTGGCTTCCTGCCACTGTCACTCATATTCCAGTGATTTATTTTTTTCATGCTTTGTGGAGCAACCTCTTCCATCCTTTGTCCCATGACTTGCTCCCTAGAAAACATGCCAGTGGGAGGGGTGGACAGACCTGGTTGCCATGGAAGAGGATCATGAGTCATTTAGTCTCTCCTGAGCCTGGATACACTCAGACTTCTGCAGGAGAAAAGACGTGAAAAACACAAAATCCTCACCACTTACCAAATGACATGTATCATTGTAAATTTGAGAACAAGGTTAAAATAGGAAATCTGGTTTGCCACATCTTGAAGCCATTATGCTGGGAAGATAATATAGCTGGGCTGAAGGGTGAAGGGTTTGAGCTGTGGAGGAGGCTGTGTTTCAGATTGCCTAGCACCATCTGCTGGTACCTCTGCTCCCTCCTGCTTCCCAGCACACCACACGTTGGTACTCGGAGCGCTTTAATACTTTGTGCGTGCGAAGTCTAAACCCGCAAAAAACATACCAAAGAGAAATAGTACTGAGGAAAGTGAGATAGTCCTAGATCCATCAGAGAACTGGTGAATTTCTTTGCTAGACTGTTGGTTTTACCCTTGTGCAGGGAGACAAAGGAAGAGGACAATGACAAAATGCCAGAGACAGACTCCAGTTGCTGGAGGATGTTGATGGTGATATTTATGAAGTGGAAATAAACATTTTAAAGCCACTTGTATTTATGCTTTTGGAAGCCATGAGGCATTGAAATGAATGTGTTGTCTAGCTAAAGGAAATGGAATATAACAGGGAGAATACATTGGGATCCAGTAACGCAGTCTATTCCGTACAGAAAAACGTGTTTGAAACAGAGCTTGCCTACTTAGAACCTGACCTTAGACAAATGCTGCTGGTGCTTTTTCTTGGTTGAATACAAAAATAATCTGACTTGAAAACTTTATGCCTTGACATCCATCATCATTGCCTGATGACAGATCTCACGTTTCCTCCTCCACATTCCGTGGATGGCAGTTTTTAAGGCAGCTGCCAGTGCAATCCAGATGTCAGCACTGATGGCTTCTTTTGTGTGCTGACTTACAGTCGTTTCAGTTGACTTAATTAGGTGATGTTATTTTCAGGCGTTTCTTCCTTTAGCTGGTGCCAAGAGAAGGGCACTGCAGTCTCAGAGAAGGTGGTGAGCTCCTTCCAAACCAGTGCCATGACAAAGGGCTTTGTGTGTCATTAGGGTAAGGAAAATCTCACGTTCAGCCCTGCTTGCAAAGTGTTTCCTGCAGCCCAAGAACCATGGCCCGTTCATTTTGGTTAGGTAGGAACTAGATGAGATGGTTGGAATGTTTGACGTGGTTTTGTGCTCTTTCAGTTGTATGGGAGGAGAGCGCCATGGGAGGATCCTGCCAAGTGGGTCATGGACACCTACCCCTGGGCAGCCACCCCTCAGCACCACGAGTGGCCTCCTCTGCTCCAGCTGCGGCCCGAGGACGTGGGCTTTGATGGCTACTCCGTGTCCCGGGAAGGCTCCACCAGCAAACAAGTTCCAGTGAGTGATGCTGAAGGAGATCCTCTGGTAAGCTCTCGTTTCTGGAACAGCAGAACTGTTTCATTTGGAAATGAAATCCCTTGTTTCTAAGAATTAGGAACAGGAATTGGTCTATGGCTGTAGACTAATCCCTTCAGTCGTCTCATTTTCTCCTTTACCGAAAATGCTGCTATGAAAACTTGAATGCTGCTATGATTTACAGTCAAATACCTCTTTTCTGAGTCTCAGCATTGTTGACCCCACTTGTTTCTCCTTTTCCTTCCTTGCCCACTGGCAAAGCGAATGCCACTGTAGCTGTCAAGTGGAGTTAATATCGTTCCTGCCGGAGAATACAAATAATCATGAACTTCTCTGCCTTTGCAGATGAACATGCTGATGAGACTGCAGGAGGCAGCCAACTACTCCAGTCCCCAGAGTTATGACAGCGACTCCAACAGCAACAGCCATCACGATGACATCCTGGATTCCTCTCTGGAGTCGACGTTGTGATCTCCCTCAGACAGAGGTTGTTTCCACTTGGTAAGAGCCCTGATCACAGACTCATGACAAGAACATGTTCCTGGGCTGGGATCTCAGTATTAGAGCTGCAAGAACAAGACACTTGGAGCAATCTTGAACCTGGGTGCAGGCAACCCAAGCGACCTTTGTATTGTTTTTCTTTTGACGATGATGAGAACTGCACTACTCCTTTGTTTCCTTCTTTTTAGTTGCTGTAAGCTCTCATGCCTAAGATCTTGAAGATGTTAAAAGTAATCATCATTACTAAGTCAAAGGGACTGGGGTGGGGGGCAACTTCACAGCTGTGAAGCCAGCAGCTTTGTGCCATGTACTGCCTGGAAAGAGAGGGGAGAGGGAATATTTGCCTATGCTGCTTCTGACCAAACACATTTATGTGAAGGCTGGACTTTTACCAATCAGCTTTGTGGATTAAACTCAGCTTCATATGGTTCTGGTGCTATAACAATATTGCTTGCCTAGGTAGTAATACTTAATGAAGGCAAAGCTGCAAAACAGGGAAGTTTGAATAAATATTAAAAAAAAGAGAAAAGAAAGAAAAAACTAAAACAAAAAGCGCTGCTCTCCTTGCCACTCTGAGACCTTGGCTTTCTTTCATTGTGTGTTTATAAAGATTATATATATAAATAGGAGTATATAAAAATATATATACAGTCTGAACAAATCAGGTTTTTTTCAAACACTGTGTAGCAATCAATCCTGCTACAGGTGAAAGATCAGGTAGCCCTTTGCTAGTCAGGGCCCAATTCTCTTCCCACTTACATCCACACCACCAGCTGGGCTGATTTCTGTGGCGTTTACACCCCACTAATCCACCCTGAGGAGAGGGGGCTTCCCTCCTTCACAGATGTCAGTGGCAGGGCTGTGCCCCTGGAGTCCTACAGCTCCAAAGGACCCTTGGCAGTGCACAGGCATGGTGAGCTCTGTACACGGAGGTGAGCTACACCCCTGCAAAGGGATGAGTCAGACTTTCAGTTTTTAATTCTTGCCATGAAATGTTACAGCTGTTTTCTAAAAATTTTGGGTTTTGTTCAGAGGTTTCATTCCAATCAGCACAACCATAAGGGGGTTAATTAAAATTCAGCTTTGTGGCAGTTCCAGTGCTACTCTGGTGACAATACTTACTTCCATTACTTTTCTTTTTCATTGCAAAGTTAAAAAAAAAAAATAAAAAAATAGTATTTTAGCAGTATTCAGGTCTGGGGAAAAAGAAAAAAAAGATAAGGTACTGAGTACTGTGTCTTTTGAGTTTAGCTGTGCCATGCTTTTGAGTTGTGGCAGAGCTGTGAACCTGGTTTGGTTTCTCCTCCTCTGTGAACACGCACACCTACACACTATCAGTGTTAAGGCTTGTACTTGTCTTGGGGAACAAGAACACCTCCCAAAGAGTTGCACTTTCCTGGTGACACCGCCATCCCCAGCACGTCAGCTGTACCTCAGCCAACACCTCACTCCTCAGGAGGGATTCGTACGAGCCTTTCCAGCTCTCCTTTGGTGCTGACTTTTAAAAGCGATGCCTTATTTTGTACTAATTGTGTTTGATTAAATTAGTGCTGTATATTATGGGATTTTATTTAAAGAAACAGGGCTAAAGTCATCTCTTGAAATATCATAAGTTGCTGTGAATATTGTTTGTATGAGATACTAGAATTTGTTTAAATGTGACAAAAAAAGGAGGGAAATGAGATAACGTTTCAGGTTCATATCAATCTGCAGCTAATAAATCATTGAAGAGCTGTTTTACCCATGCAGGAGGGACAAAAGAAGCTTTTCAACCCCAATAAATTACAGGAATATGCTGTTTTTTCAATGTGCAGGAAGAAATCTTACTGCAAACAGTTTTTCAAGAGCTTGTGGGTTTAAAGGAACATAACAGACAAGTTCATGCTTCTGTGGCTCAGCTTGAGAGGATGGTTTTATTATACCTCATGACTTTCTGTAATATAACTGTACTTTGTCTTACTAAGCTGGTCTTGAATCTGCTCCTGTTAAAACTTTTAAGTGCTGATGACTTTTTTTTTTTAAAGAAAAATATTGTAAAAGGAAAAATTTAAATATTTTAATGATGGGGGAAAGAGCTTGGTGTTGTTACCATTTTAACCTTATGAACTCTGATTTCATTATTTCACTGAATGGATTAACAGAGGTTACTCTGCCAATTTTCCTAATCCAGTTCTTGGTACTGTAAAAAATGAGTTAGATCTGTATGGAATCAAATCCATAGCATGCTGATGATGAGTTTGAGAGAAGTTAATTTTTCCAGTAGTCTTGACAATTCTGCTTCCCAGCACTGACTTTACCTGCTACTACTGTGAATTTTGGTACCTAATCCCCCAACTGAATCCATGCAGACAAAGCATGTGCCTGTAAAAAAAAATCCAGTTGCAGGGCTAGGGCTTTAAATTGACTCGATATCCTAGAAAATGTCTCGGTTGACGTTTAAGTTCTAAAAGACATGTTTAAAGTAGTATTTTATTTGTGGGGAAGGGGGTGTTGTTTTTTTTTCTCATGTCTAATCCTGTGCTTAAGCTCAGGAAGAAATTTCTATTATCTGTTCTTTTTTATTGACACTAGCTTGGCTTAAAGTGAGAGAGGCAATTTTGAATAGGCTAGTCATTCTGAGCATCACAATATTCTGTGTCTTTTCTGAAACTTCGGGAAGCAGGGTTGCCTGTTGTGCACACGTCTTAGTTTTTATCAAGAATTTTCATATTTTCATAGATTAAGTCTTTCTTTAGGTGATTTCCTTCTCATTTAAGGCTTTTTCAAAACACTTCCTTTTTTTTTCTTTTTTGCCTTTTTTCTCCTCCTTACAAAGTTGGCTTGTTTAAAAAAATATCAAGAAGAAATGCAAGATTCTATGCAACATTCGTGTTGAGTTATAAATTGAGAGAATAAACCATTTTCTTTCCTTCAGAACTGCCAAGAATGATACAGGCCATAAATGAGATGTGGTTTATTTGGGGAAGGGGAGGGAGGGGGTTGGTTAGCCTTTTTGTACATTTTGAAAGAAGCAAACTTGATATTTCATTGTTAATGCTTAACTTCGATATTATGTGTATGAAATCTTGTCTAAATGTGGCAATTTTCTTTCAAGAAAAAAATAATATACAAAAACAAAGCAAAAAAAATCTTTGTTGATACTAAATGGAAGGTTGCTGTTTTGATCTAGTCATTTCCAGTGGAATAGTTTATGAAATATGTTCTATAAGATGTACATTTTTTCATTGTAACATAGAAATGTAAATATTTGATTAAAAGTGCTGCATTTTGATGAATTTTTTCTAGCCATTTTTAAAGAGAAAACTAGGAATTGAGTATTTTGTGTACGTTTATGATGTTTTCCATTTGCTCCTCTCCCTATTTAATTTTCAGTTCTCATCTAGGATTGGAATTTGTGAATGGTCTTTTTGAGATCATGCCTCCCCTTTCTCACTCTCCCCGTTTCTACCCCTTCCCCACCCTGTGTCATGGAGAGTAAAGCTGATGATTGTACCAGTCTTAAATTATTCATGATTCAATAAAATTGATGCTTATTTATTCAGATTTGTGGCTTCCCAGAACTTTTTATCCCTTCCCAGTCACCATTTTATACTTTTTCATTTGAAGATCGTGGGGTTCACTCCTTTGCTTTTGTTGGCTTTTTGGAAGTACTTGTGGGGAGGTGCCAACAGCCCTCACCCATCCATCCAGTCTGGCCTGGAATGTTTCCAGGGGCATCTCCCACCCCTCTGGACAAACTTCAAGTTCCACACAGTATTCCAATTTCCTCTTCACCCTTTTGATGGAGACATTATGGTTATACAGTAATAAATACATGGTCAGTAAAAACATGTAGGAAACTATTATCCTTCTTGGCAAATAAGTACTCTGACTAAAAAAAAGCAAAAATTCTCTATTCAGAAAGGATAAATGCAAACACCTCTGCACTTAAAATCTAAAGGGATTGGTTTTTTTTCCTGGAGACTTATTCTCTTCATATTTCTGCTTTTTTGACAGTTCTTTTTCCATTTTTCACCTATTTGAATGATTAACGTTGGTAGGACAGATTTCACTTGTAGAAAACTTAGAAGAAAATAGAGAAGTTCTGCTGAAAACTGAGGATCTGCATTCAAGTTTGTTCAATCCAAAAATGCTCTTAATGACACAGCAGTGTAAGTGGTAGCTCAGAGCTGATCTGTCATGTGGGCTTTGTCCTCCACAACAGTTTTCCAGAGGCAGAATTGCTTTGGACATGCTCAAGCACATTTTTCTGTGTTCTGTGAACTTCCTTTGGTTCACAGAATTGCATGTCCTAGACTTGGTCCTGGAAAACGCTTCAGCCGTGATTTTGGACAATTTTTGAATCCATACTGGACTGCCAAAATGCTTATTATCTCTCAGGAATTCTTCCCTTCGTTTGCTTTCTTGGCTGCCCTGTCCCTTTCCCATACTATTCTTTTCTCTGCTTTGCACACACTGTCTTGTACATTTACCTTGACTTTTTTTCCTCTACCTCATCTTCTCTTTAACCTTTATTTTCTGACTTTTCTGTTTCCAACATCCTATTTCATTTTGTGTCCTTCCTGGATCCATCTCATTGTTTCTCAGCGCCATCGGATCAGTGCTGACTTCCTTTCTGCAATGGAAAAGGGAAATTCTCTGGAATCATTTTATAAACTTGGTCTGCTGCCTGTGACACGTATTTGCACCCTTCTCATTCCTCTGACCTTTTCCGCTGGCGCTTCGGAGTAGTCGCTTCAAGAGCCAGAGCAGGAATTCCTCCTGATACCCTGCAGGCTCCCATCCTCCATTCCACACTTTCTGTCCATTTCACCACTTTACTGATGCCCAGGATTCTGACATTGATCTCTGTGGTAACCAAGGGTTATCTGTGGTTTCTAATGTGGGCATTTAATCTGGGCTTTTGGGGGTTAGAGCAGAGCACAGCAGCTGAGGACAACTTTCATGTTTGCCCCTGGCAGTGGGGCTGACTGTAGGTAAATCCTTCCCCATCATCATCTTTGTTTGCTTAGCCACACACAGAAATCCATGTTCCTCTCCTTCCTCAGTCATAGAACTTAGGTTTGGGTTGGAAGGGACCTTTAGAGGCCATCTAGTCCAACGCCCTGCAGTGAGCTGGGACATTTTCTGTGAGAGCAGGTTGCTCAGTCACAGGTATTTCTGATTTGCTCAGAGGCTTGAGAGATGTTACAGGGAGTGGAGGCCATGCTCTGGCTAAACCTGGGTAATTCCTCCTCTGGGAAAAGTTCACCCATGTGGGGCTGGGCAATTAGGAAGTCTGAAGGACCCTACATAAAATGGGGATCCACAGGCAGATGGGAAGAGGTTGTGCTTCCACTGAGGTCCTGACTGGAAGCCCACTGTAGATCAAGGAGCTGGTGATCCACATATCAGTGAGCCTGAGCATGGCCAGGACTGTGCTGTGCTATTCTGCCCTGTGCCTCCAGGCCCGGGCTGTGATCACAGCCCCCTTGTCCATAGGAGCAGCTCAGCCCGCTCTAGCAGAGGGGCATGCTCTCCTGCTGGGTACCGAGGGGTGGAGCCATCCGTGTGTCCTTGGCTTTGTCTAACCATGCAGCAAGGTCTCATGGGTACATCCTTTCTGTTTGACAGCAGGAATGGTTAACAGAGTTCTTCTGTTCACCCTCCTGTAATCCCTTGAATGCCCACACCCATGGGTGGGGTGTGGCCAGGATGCTGCGTGTAGATGCTGCTCCTCAGGGGGTTCTCTGCATCTGAAGGGGCAGAAGATTGTCTCTGGTGTTCACACCTTGCAGTGTTGGCTCTAACAAATAGCATTTGATACCTCAGCAGGTCTGAGTGCCTTTTCATCGGCATTGTGATGAACCAGCAGCACCCAGTGCAAAAGAGGAGTTAGGACACAAAGCCCAATTCCATCGGGGAAGTAACAAGCTCATGAGCTCAGATCTGTGTGAGCCACTAAACCTCATCCACAACAGGATTTCTGATAATGTTATTGCACAATTTTCAGCTTCCCACTTTCTGCCAGACCACCAACCTCCAGTCCCAAATCAGTCCTGACTGTTAATTTATTTCTGCACAGCAGTGCTCAAGTCATCCACGAGGATCCTGGAAAGCTCTGAGATATGCTTCCTGCTGCAGATGCTGGACATGCTGACTCAGAGCAGCCCACTGCTGGCTGGATTTAGCACTCACAGTCTGATAATATTTACTTTATTGCATAACTATCAGTGGCGGCCTTGGATATAGTGATAACATTGTGAAGTTTCAGATCCTGCTAGGAGCACTGAAGACAACTAATAGGACAAACCCCCTGGATTTCAGAAGCACTGAAACTTCCACCCCTGAAACTTCCACATGCTCAGAGCCCAGCTGTGAGGGTCGGTGGGAAGCATCCATGGAGAGCACAAGCAGCTTATAAGGGCCAGGACTTACTCAGGAACAGTCCAACCCCTACAAAGAGTGAGGGAGAGAGCAGAGCAAGAGACAACCCTGGCTTAGCAGGGAGCTTTTGGATGTGCTTAAACACAAAAATAAAGATAAATACTGACCACAGGAAGGTGGCCAAATGCCCATCAAGGACTACAAGAACCTTGCTGGGGCATACAAGGTTGCATTTAGCAAGGCTAAGCTTGGCTAAACCTAGGAGGGGTATGAGAACCTGCCCTGTGAAGAAAGACTGAAGCAGTTGGGTTTCCTTCTGAAGAAAACTTGTTGAGGACCTCGTGGCAGGACTTCAATACCTAAAGGGCAGCCACAAAGGGGATGGATGCTCTCTTTTCACAAGGAGCCACATGGAGAAGACAAGGAGCAATGGGTACAAATTGTACCAGGAGATGTTTTGTCTCGCTATCACAATGATATTTTTTACAGAAAGAAAAATCATTCTCTGGAACAATCTCCTCAAGGATATGGTAGAGTCCCCATTGATGGAGGTTTTTCAAAATATGGTTGTTCAGGGTAATAGTCCTCACCTAGATTCCCTTTCCCACAAAAGGCTCGACCAGAGAGTCTTTTCAGATGTCTTCCAACCTGTGCTGTTGTATGATTTTATGAAGTATTTTAGCCCTTTGATGGTTGCATGGGAGGGAAAATTAGGTAAAAGCAGCACACCTGGCACTTGTGCATGAGTAAAGGCACTCCTGTGAGGACCCACTCTGCTGGGCTTCCCAGGTGTTAAATCCCTGTCATGTGGGTTGGGAGAATGGTTCTGGTATGGGTTTTGGAGCTTGAAGGACATTATTTTCTTACATCAGTTCAATCTTGGTTCAAAAATACAAGAGCCCTGAAGATGTCCAATTAGGTCACTTGATAAGGGCCAGCAGAAGGGATGATCTTTCCCACCCTTGCTGAGCATTTCTGCCATGTGCTCCTCAGACACAATAGTGGGGCAGTTCCAGCTGCCAGAAAAGCAAATTGAGGGAACAGAAAAGCAAATTAAGATCCATTTTCTGCTCTTCAATCCAACCACTTCTGCTCCCAGCCCATGCACCACACACTGGCACATGGCTGGGCCTGGGGAAGGAGCACAGCCAGGAGTGAGTCTCTACCTTGTTGCTCCTCACAATAACAGAGCCCACAGCTTTGTGTCAAACCTCACCTTGAACTTGCCAAGCAAAGGGTTTTAAATGCCATCAGTGTCTTCTAGGACTGAACTTGGGTCCCTTCAAAGCAATCTAGTTTCCTATAGATGGGGGTTTAGAACTGGTTGGGGTTTAATGTCCTGTCATCACCCTGAACCTTTGCTGGTTGCTTCTGGAAACTCTGGGCCTGCATCATGTGCTCTACTTAACCTCTTTAAAGTTACTGTAACATTCAAGCTTTCCTGGAGGACAGGTGTTCTTCAAAAGAAGTTAGTTTAGTTAATTTTTTACTCAACTTGGTCCCAGTAAAGGGCTATGCAGGAGCCTTGTCTGCCTGGCTGTGGCTGGCTGAGAACACTTCCAACTCTCCCATTTGTGAAGGGCACCGCTCCAGAAGCCATTGGACCAGGCAGTGGGACCAGAGGGACACACTCTGGGTCTGTCACCAACAGCTCTGCAGGCAGCAACAACACAGACTCCCCAAGAAAGTGATGTATTTCCTTTTCTCCACCTGTCCAAAAACCAGTCTCCCATGCTGGCAGGCACAGGTGTTGAACCAGCTGGTTCCTTAAGGGATAAAATAGTTGAGAATTTGCTGCCCTGAGCTCACAATCACCAAAGTTAAATCCCCCTCTCTGCCTTATCCATTCCCCAGTCAGAGAGTCTTCCCTCCTGCTCTGAGAAGGAAGAAAAGGCACACAAGACCTCTGGGCTGCTGGGTCATTAAAAAGAGTGAAAGAGCTCTTTGGTATCCTAAAGCAGAGGTTGTTATGGGAGTGTGTTACACATGGGATTACCAGAGTTTCCTAAACTCTGGATGCTGCTAGTCATTATGGAAACCATTCCATCTCCACGAAGGCAGGAAAGGCTTCTTATCACCTTTCCTCCTTTCCCAAAGCATACAGAGAGCTGTATTAAAAATAAAGAGAGAGAGAGAGAAAGAGAGAAGGGGAGCACTGAGCTCGTTTCAGGGAATAGAGGGAGGTCACCTCCGCCACTCTGGCTGTTAACAGCAAATTTTGGAACATTTTGATCTCAGAAATACACCCAAGCTGAACTCCCAATGCTATGTACACCAGGACAAACGCAGCTGCCACTGAATCCTCCTAGAATATCAACCTGAATAGAACCTGAATCTAGGTTCCTCTAGATTCCTCTATCAATCCTCTAGATTCTAGACTAGAATCTCTCCACATTTGAGGTAAGAGAATAAGTTTATGCCTTAGGCATTAGACCTCCTTAAAGGGTGCCTACTTCTCCAATGCTTCCCTTGGCACAGCTGTGCCATCCCATGGTAGCTGTGAACTATGGATTCTTCATTAAGAGTGTACAAGGGAAGTGTTGGAGAAGGAGGCCCCCTTCCTCCAGCCACAGATGCAGTCTGGCAGCTGTTGGTAAATAAAAACGAGCCCTTTAATTTCATATTAAGGTACCCCTGAATCTCAAATGTTTGTGCTTGGTAGTCACACAATGTTCTTTTTCCTATTAAAGACTCTGAAAGGCGGAAAAGAAAAAAGTGTAAGATTAATAAATGTCACATTTTGGGTAAGGATTTTTTCCCTGTTAAATGGCAATTCCACGATATTTTTCCTTTAGTACAGCTATTTGTCTAGCAACATAAGATGTAATAGCCCTCATGCTGAAAGAAGCAGTCTTAAATAGTTACTTTTGATAGCATTTCTAGTGCAGAGAAAATGCAAAGAGCAGAGGGTGTAAGATCAGCAGTTTCTGTTTAACAATGAATCTGGAGGGCTTTTGTATAAGCAATACCTGTTCTTATTTTGGACATGTTCTTTTCTAGAGTTGTTGTAGTATGTGAGATGGCACCTATGCTCTCTGGATTTTAAAACAAACGGTGTTTTGAATGAGTTCTGTCTTTATAAGTTACTTAACTATAGCCTTGTGCTTACTGAATGTGCTGGTTCTGGCCAGGGTAGAGAGTAAGTTTTCTTTCAGTGGCTGGTAGGGGGCTGTATTTTGGATTTGTGCTGAATGCACAATAATATAGAAATTAATAGTAATGTTGATAATACAAAGGTGTTTTTGTTATCGCTGAGCAGGGCTTCCACAGAGCCAAGGCCTTCTCTGCTTTTTGTTCTGACTCACTGGTGAGGGAGCTGGGGGTGCCTGGGAGGGTGGGAAGAGACACAGCCAGGACAGGCGACCCCAACTGACCAGAGGAGGATTCCAGACCATGTGACATCAGGCTCAGGATATGAAAAGTGGGGGGGAAAGAGGAAGGGGATGTTTGGAGTGATGGCATTTGTCTTCCCAAGTAAACCATTCCATGTGATGGGGCCCTGCTCTCCTGGGAAGAGAGCATGCCTGCCCATGGGATGCAGGGAATGAAATCCCATTCCTTGCATTCCTTGTTTAGCTTTACTTTTGTGCGTGGTTTTTACAAGACAGCAACAAACCCAACAAGCCCTTTTGCCGTTTCACTGTGTTTTGTGGGATAAATTCTGTCTGTGTCTTCTCCATCTCTTTTTCCATTCCACCTATATCAGGTGTATGTTATCAATTGCTAATGGCTTCAAGGTGTCAGAGAGGTAGAAGATGAGAAATGTGACAATTTTCTAAGCTGGGTCCCAGCTTAGATGTGTCCAATTACCTAACTGGAAAGAGGTTAAAGACCTGGAACAGCCTTTCTGGTAGGAGGTGGTCGTGCCCTGTGCCTGGCAGTGTTCAGGAGGCTTTTGGACAATGTCCTTTAATAATATCTTTAATTTTTGGCCAGCCCAAAGTTGGACTGGATGTTTTTTGTAGGTCCCTTCCAAATGGAATCACTCTCTTCTTCCTTTCACACCTTCCCTTGTGGCTGTGGCAGTGAAGTGGACACAGAGGGAGAGTTGTATCCGGGGGATATCTGCTGCATTTGCTCCTTTTGTTTTGGTGTGTTATGAATGGTGGGCATTAGAGACCATGGAGCAGAAGATAAATGCAGTTTTGTAATGAAATCTCTGTTTCAGAAAAACTCTGCTACCTGTATGCAAGGCAAAACCCACTGACGTTTCTGTAGTGTATAGCAGAAGTGTAAAAACAAAAAGCAGGTGGGTGGTTATGGATTTGCCTGGTGGTGTAGCAATGATCCTCGGCTGGACTCAAGGCTGAAATGAAAGTTTATCTCTTTCATTCTGTTTCTCTACCCTGTAAGAATGGTCTAATTACTTGCTTCC
The DNA here is from genome assembly GCA_013390105.1 of Tichodroma muraria. Lineage (NCBI taxonomy): Eukaryota > Metazoa > Chordata > Aves > Passeriformes > Sittidae > Tichodroma > Tichodroma muraria. The sequence goes on along the minus strand of WAAG01026736.1, from coordinate 40,024 downwards.
AGTCTATAAACTGTATTATGTTAGTGATGTGTGGTGAGTTGCTCCCTAGTTAAAAGGCAAGTAGATATTCTTGTAAAGTCACTTAATTAGAAACTGATAAATTCTTATTGAATCACTAATAGGGTAGTTTCATGTCCCAGGCACAAACTACAACAACCTTTTATCTATAACCAAGTACTGCTGAATGATCAAATTTGGAAATCTACTTTTTTTTATTTGGCAATCATCCACTTTAATATATATACATATTTAAAGTCTGTACATGGTAAAATACAAAATAAAAGTGTTTCTTTATAAGTTACACAATTAAACAGCTGCATTCACCTGTAGTTTAGCTGTCGTTTAATTAAGAAAAAAAAAGAGAGAAGCATTGTTGGGTCATTATTATATTCATTGACAATAACCTTGGTATAAAACACCCATACAGAGTAAGTGTACAAAATAGTGTACAGTTCATATAAGCTGTGCAAAGACAGCAAAGTTCAGTTAAAAATCAAAGAGGTGTATCCACTTTCCTCTGTCCACACCACGCATAGGAGAAGCAAAGTGGAAAATAAGCACAAGCTTGTGGGCAAGAAGGTGGGTTAGACGGTGCTTTGAACATAATATTGATGAATAAATTAAGACAAAAATAATAAATATATAAGATCTCCATTAAACAGGCCGTGCCTGCATCATACCTGCAAAGTCATTCCAGGGGTTTCAATGGATCTGCTGCACAGGCATGGTGCCATTTGGGGTGAGAAGGGAGGCAGAGCTTGGTCTGGGTCCCTCAAGGGTATTTATTTTGGAGGGCTGCTAGATCAGAGAAGTCTTCAGTAGCAGCTGAAGTAATACAGTAGCTGGAAATTCACTTGAAAGGTAATAGAAATGGTCACGCCATCTATATTGTATTTTTGATGATTTTTTTTTATCTGGGGGAAGAAGTTTCCTTTCCTACAGGGAAATTTCCCTTTCCTCTCTGCTGTAGAGCCGGGAGCTGCCTGTTGTTTGTTTTTTGGAAGAAGGCAGCTAATTGAGCAAATATTGATTGCTATGCAGAGTTATGAAAAGTTGGGCAGATACTATGAGCATGACAACCTCCACATGGGCCAACAAATGAGGAATACCAGTGAAAATGAAGTCTTGCAGCTATTGTGAGAGCTGCACTGAAGAAACATGTGGACATTGGGGTGGGACAGCACCTCTTCAATTTATAGCTCTCTGGTTTATTTACATCTTTGCAGTGTCCTCATGTGATGGTAGGGGGGCAGGCGAGTGATCTAAGAGACTGTTATCTCCTCCTCTTCTTCCCCTTCATCATCCTCTTCCTCTGAGTCTGAGAAGTCTGAAGGTTTGCTGGGGCTGCTAGAATGGGATGGAGAAGGAGACATCTGGGAGTCCAGTCTGTCCCTCAGGTGTAGATGTTCTGGGGACTGGTGGTAGGTTAGGGGATGCCGGGGGCTGGGCGGGCACACGGGGGGAACTTCCTCCTCTTCCTCCTCTCCTGAACATTTCTTGCCTACGTCACTGAGGTCTGGGTGAGGGTTGAACTTGGTGGGTAGGGTCTGTTCTCTGCAGCCACCAGAAGAGAGGAGCTCTCTTTCTTTAGAGTTCCTCCATTTCATCCTCCTGTTCTGGAACCAGATCTTCACCTAGGGGACAAAGCAACAAAGGAATGAAACGGTTCCGTAAAACAGGGACCAGAAAAGGTGTTTTGGCTGTGCTCTCAAAACCCCGCACATGCCCATACTGAAGCTAACAGGAGCCACAGAATCTGACCTTTGGAGGACCCTAGGAGAGAGTTCAGGGGCAGTCAAGCTGTGGTCCTACTCACCCAGCTGGGAATCGTGACATTTTTGGCTCTGTTGATCGCCTGTAACTTGCTTTGTGTGTTCTCCGTGCTCCCATCCCCTCCTCCCCTGCTTCCCTCAGGCTGCCCCCAGGGAGTGGGGGATCTTGGCTCCCCAAACGCCCTCTGCCCTTCCCCCACCTGGCGCCCCTCTCACCTGTGAGTCCTTGAGGCCCAGCTTGGCCGCCAGCTTCTTCCTGTCGGGTTTGCTGATGTACTTCTGCTTCTGGAACATCTTCTCCAGCGCCTTGCGCTGCACGTCCGAGAAGACGGCGCGGCGCAGCATCCCCCGGCGGGGCTTGCCCCGGGCAGCCAGAGGCCAGGAGAAGGTACCAGGGATGGGGACCACGGCAGAAGCAGCTGTGGGAGGGACACATGGCTCTGAGCGGAGCGGGGCCGGCCCCCACCACCCCTCCCTGCCCTTCGGGCGGGCACTCATCAACCTGGGGCCGTGAAAAGGAGCTTTAAGCTTAACCAACCGTGCCCGTTTCAGGCAGCGATCGCCGGGATTAGATCTATCAACTCAAATGTGGAAAATGGGTCAATGGTGGCCGGTTTTGTTGTGAGATTCAAAGGTCCCCGGCCTGAAAAGGCAAAGCGAGGCGTACCGGCTAAGATAGAGGTATAATAAAAAAGCTCTCCCTCCCACTCAGAAGCATTTGATTTTTTTTTTTTTTCAGATGCTTTTATCATTTCAGATGCTTTATTATGCTGGAGATGAAAATGAGGACTTTTCTGATTCCGAACAAAACCGCTTCTCTTCTGATGCAGTTTTGATCAATCAGTATTCATCTTTTTATAATAATCTCTTCCCTCTCCCTCCCCCCATCCTCCTCGCTCCAAAGTTGGAGAATTCAATTCGAAGACATGAAAAGTAGCAGCTAATTAGCACACTGCCTGGTTCCCAATGGCATTAGTATGATAAAAAAGGGCAGAGTTTCGCCTTAAAAAAAAAAAGGAGGGGGGGAACCTCCCCAAGAGAGACAGAGATGCTAATGAAGCGTGAATGGTAATTGTGTAGTAATGAACTAACAGAAAAAGACTGAGGACAAGCAGCTAACGCCATATATTATTGGAACAAAAGAGATTTACACTTTCAAACTAAACACAACGGCATGCCAGGCTCCTCGGGAGAATACTGATGGCACAATCGTCTCTTTCCCCAAATCATTTTCATTAAATGGACATGAAAAGCTATTTATAAAGCTCAAGTTGTTTTTGTTAGGCTATTCACATGATGGAGAAAGGAAGCAAATTCCATTATCCAGAGGATGAATAGAAGAGCTGGGGTTATTTTTTTTTTTTTTTTGCCCTCTCCTTTTCCCTGTTTTCTTTTTAAATTCATAGCTTGTTTGTGTAATTAGATTTCGGTTTGGTTTTTTTTAATTGTTCTCTCAACATCATAATACTTCGGGTGCCGTAACAATCACAGCTCCGTGGCCCGCTTTCTCGCCTTTCCCGTGTTGATTGACGGTGTAACCGGGAAGGTGGAGGAGGGAAGGGTTAGTAGGCGGCGGAGGTGATGGAGACGGGGGTAAGGACGCTGCGGAGGTGGAGCAGGGCGGTCACGCCGCTCCCGCAGCGCGCTGGATCCGCCCGTAACGCGGAAAGGTTTGGGGGACACCCGCTGGCTCCCCCCCTCTTCCCTCCCTCTCTCCAATCCTTCCCTCTCTCCATCCCTCCCACCTGCCCTCCCTGCGCGGGCGCGGAGCGCGGGCGGCGGCGGGAGCTGACCGCTCCTCGTGGTGCTGAAACATCAGCGCCGGCCGGGCGGGCGGGAAGGAGGGAGGGAGGGAGGGAGAGAGGGAGGGAAGAGGGAGGGAGAGATGGA
>WAAG01026736.1:0-17417 GCA_013390105.1 Tichodroma muraria | reverse complement strand
AATCATCTTCTTTTATCTCCTGATTTTGTTTTGCCTTTTTTTCTTTTTCTCTTTTTCCCCCCTTTTTTTGTTTTTCCTTTTCTTTCCTGGTTTAAACCTACCAATAATATGCTCCAGGTGTAATTATGATTTTAACCTGACTTTCACTCTGTTGATTGCTTTTCAGAGCCACTTGGGAAGGATGTGCTGTTCCTCAATGCTGTCTCTTTACTAAGCTGGGAACTAGGCAAAAGATCTTGAATAACTGCCACTGAAAAAGGAAAGGTGGTAGTCAAAATCCCTTATTTATGTAAAATTGCCTGCTATAGTGTCGGTATTTTTGCTGTTGCAAGATCAGTGTCTGAAAGCACAAAACAAATTGGTCCTATCCAGGTCATAAAGCAGCTACCCTGCAGTATTTTTGTGGTTAATTCTTGTGGAAGGGGAATGCCTTCAGAAGGTTGGGCCATACAAGCAAATGCCTGATTAAAAGAACGTTGTTACAAGATAATTGTGACTCTGCTGTCTTGCTCTGGTATTTATGAAGAATAAACAAGACCAAGGAAAAGCCAAGACATCTGTTTCCTGAACAGAAGTCCTCAGCCTGTTGACAACCTCCTAGTCCAATTACTCCATGTCTTTTACATCCAGTGATTGATGTGGGTCTGATGGTTTAATCTGGGATAAGTTGGAGGCAAAGGAAATGGGCCCTCTGTGCCTGTCTGACTGATCTGGGTAATGTAATGTAACCCTTGAATTAGCCAGGAGCACTTCAGGCAAATCCAGAACCTCTGTTTACCTAGATGCCATGGAAGGAAGAGGTGCCTGATGCACTGAAGACAGTACAGGGCACCAAGGCTCCTCGGTTCTTATCATGGTCCCATCTGCAACACAAAATGATGAAAATGGATAAATTTCACTCAGCCTCTCTTGTTCCTTCCATCAGGTCTGGCTATAGTGCTCAGAGTACCTAAATCAAGAAGATTTTTTGACAATTAAGTCATGGATCTACTTTTTTCCATATGTTACCAGAAATACACATTAAACTACTTGCGCTTACAGCTTTAGTTTTGGGTGTCTTGTTTCTACCTAGTAACTTTAGTACTCAGTAAACAATTTTTGCAGTTTAGATATTAACTAATTTTACTTCCAGTAACTCCCACAGCATTAAAGGGGAACAGCAGAAAAGAAAAAAAGGTAAATTATTTTGTGTCTGCCATGTCAAAATTGTCTAATAACAGCACATGTGACAATAATCAGGATGAAAAAAACAGCTCTTACACGGGCACTGGTGATGTGCCCGGGTTCTTTCATGTGCTTATAACAAACCAGCCTGTCCAGGTTGCCCAGCTGAAGCTGAAGGTGATGCTCAGAGGGTGCTGCTAGACAAAGAGGCTGAGCTCTGCCAGCAGCTTGCAGTGGAAGGTGGGGTTTGGACCACGTGAGTGGGGTTTCACTTGTGGCAGTTCTGCCTCTCATTTGCCTTTTTTACCAGTTTCATTCATTAGTTCAACTGGAAGTTCATCAAAGGAAAAAGAAAGCAATTTTTTGAAACAGGGGGCTGTGGCTAAAAAAAAAGGAATTATTGCAGCTAAGAACATAAATCTATTTAATTTGATTACTCTTTTCAGGTTAAATTAGTGTGCGAGAGAGATGCATGTCAGGCAATTAAAAGAAAGAATACTTCCCCAAATTTAGAATGGAGAGCATCTGACCTTCTTCAACCAGACTGATCAGTCAGAAATATTTGGTCCAGGCTAAGTTTGAAAGGCATGAGCTCTGCACACTTATTTCTTCTGTTTTTCTCATCCTTTATTATTCTTTTCATACCTTCCTATCTGAGAGCTGTCACAGAGAGAGGGGGGCTCAGGTGAGGGTAGTAAATCCAGAGTAAAGGGCCAAGTGGGTATTTCTGGGCTGGAAAGCCAAGAGTACAGCATGAAAACCCTGTTTGCTCACAGCTGTCTTTGGTAAGGACTTAGGCTGGGTAAGCAGGCAGGTCAGCCATGAAATTGCAGAAGAAAAAACATCAAGTAGGCCTTCATGCTTCCTCCTGGAGCTTTTTCAGTGTAGGAACACCACTACAAGCTGTCCCAGGCTTTCTCACCAGTCTCTGTCCACCCGGCCTCTGATGTTTCACATTCCTTGTTGGTTGAACAAATCTGTGTCTGACATTCCGAGCACAGTCCGTCGCTGGTAAAAAGGAAACAATTTTGTGTCTGCTGGCTCAGTCAGACATATGACACTGAGAGAAATGATCTTCCTCTCAGGGCTGCAGGAAGCTGAAGGGCAGAATTGAATAACTGATAATGGGATATGCTCGACAATATTTATGTGAGCTTTGTGTTCCCAGATACACTTGGAGGGCAGTGAATTGTCAGTCAATATATCAATCTGCCAAGCGTGAATAGCTCCTGAAGAGCTTGAACCTTCTCAGGTTAAGGCATCTATAAAGCTAATAGAGATCATGCATGATATGGATATGACCTCATTCTGAGGGCATATAAATTAAACCATTCCTAAGCAAGGGCTTTGGCTTGCTCAGCAGTGCTCACACACAAACAAGAGACATTTTGCAAACAGGCAGATCCCTGGTACTTCTCTGCCACATTGCTCAGTTTGTCTTTACCTATTGTTTTTATACTGTGCCCATCACTGTGGCCGACACAGAGAGCTTTAGAGTTTTCACTAAGTTGTCTTTATTTGACAGAGAATCTCTCCTGGAGGGAGTGGAGTTATGTGGCACAATCTTACCTAAAATACTCTGCATGCACAAAACAGAAAAGTGCCATTCACTACTTCAAGAATGTAGAAACCACAAAAGACTGGAAGGGTTGACCTGATCACATCCAGAGAGGAAGTTTTGGCAGTGATGCTCAAATGGCGGCTAAATGGAAGTCTAAAATCATGGCTGATTATTGACTTAGTTACAGATCCAGTAAAGGATCCAAGTCAAAGGCACTCTTCATTCTCTACCTCCCTTCAGTACAGTAGTCAGAGCCCATCAAATTCAATTCTGAGAGAAGATCCACTTTTTCTTTTTTTTTTTTTTTTAGCTGACAGATTCTCAAAAGCTTTAGGAAAAAGGACTTACAGGAGTAATATTTAGAATATTACTGCCAAATCTAATCTTTGCGTCATACTAGAAGAATAATTCAAGTTTTCTGGAGGCCAAAAGTAATTGGATGAAATCTCAATCATTTACTGAAATCAGGTAAAATTAGAGCTGTCCTGAGAGTTTTTTCTCTTGAGCAGGATGAAAGGGTTGTTTTTAATGGAAGATATCTGTTAAAATCTTCCTTAGGGCCAAGTGAGTTGTTATTTTGGCCACAGTGGTTCCTTTGCTAGGGCATACCCCAACAAACCCTACTCTGCTGATACTATGCCTTTCCTCCCAGGGTTCTCAAGGCCTGAATGGAAGTCTAGAGTCTGACTTTGCTGTAGTGACCAGAGGTTGACAACAGCTGTGTTCCCATAATATCTCCCAAACCATTAATTGGCAGCTTAGTTGTCCAACCAATACCTAAAATTTCCCTTGAGAATAAACACTGAAGATATTTCTGTATATTCAGGTTGGCGAGTCTCCGTTTCCATTTGCTGTCCTGTATCATCAGATCTCTAATTATGTAACAAACAGGATCTCAAAACACAACTTACCAGCTGACTTGTATCTACCCTACTTAGGGCCTGCTTGTACCAGCTGTGAAATGTAATTGCTGATTTGTGACGGTGTGTGATAAATTCAGGGTTTAGGAGAGAGAGGATGGAAAGAATTGAGCTCACATATTCAAGCTGAACTGAGAGACTTTCTGCTTGGTTATACAAGCTATGAAGAAAGACTCCCATTTGCTCCGTATTTATACAGCACCTGACACAGTGAACCACTCTCTAGGTGAGGCCTCCAGACTCCTCTTTCCTTCTTTTCCCCATTTTTCTGTGCAATGGGAATGAAGGGAGTGTTCAACTCTTTTGAATTTTGTATTTTACTGACTGTTTGATGCTTACTCAGGGATATTTCTGATTCCTGTCCAGTGCCAACCAGGACAAGGCTGCACAGCCTTCTAAATCATCCAGGAAAAGCTGCCATTACTTACTTTTATTTTTAGGTTTAAATAGCAAGATACTATGTTACTATGGAAAACAACAGGACAAAATTATTTTTTGTGGTAAACAGTTCTCATATTATTTATTGTTAAAGATATAATTATTTCATTGTATTTTGTTATTTTAGCATTAGTAAAGGCAAAAGGAAGACAAAAAAGATTTTGCTGTCATATAGCACACAACAGCATTTTCCATTGATCAATTTTCTAAAATTATTTTGCAGTGATTGTATTTGGGTATGAAGTATAATGCCTTGGCCACCAGTAGGAAATGGCTGCACCATGACACTTACACTAAATGATCCTGTCTTATTGGATTCATCACAGGATGATTACACTGTGCTATTTCAGTGGCTTAACACAGCTTCTCCCAAGGAAAACCCAAGAATATAATTAATCCCTGGTGTTTGTTTTCATTTTGCACCAGTGATGGAAATTTTTACGTTACATCGGTATTTTCCTAAAAACAAATGGCATATTAGGTATTATATCTCTTACAAACCAACCAAACCAATTCATTGATCTTAGTGCTTGGCTCACCAGAAACAAACCACACTGTTTATTCCATTATTATAGGATCTCATTCACCAAAGAAAACACGAAAATTTAAACTTTCTAGTGAAGGGTGACCCATGTAATGTTAGGGGGTGGGAGGCATTTGCTGCATCTCAAATAAAAATAAAGCATGATGATAACATGCAATGGAAATCCAATGGTTTTGCACCAACAGCAAATAAAGTGGAAAGGAGATGGGATGATGGGGGAAGCTGTGAAGGGGGGTATTTTTTAAACTTTTTTTCTCACTTTTTTCCTAGGCTTTATTGTGTAAAAGTCCATAGTGCTGCTTTAGAATGTGATCCTGGTCCGTACAGCACAGATCTTGGGGGGCAAAAGTTGTCAGCAGCCTGTTAGGACCTTTAGAACTCTGATCCAAAAAAACATTCTCTGAAAAGAAGTGAGCCACTATCCGAAGTAGGGCAATACTAAATTAAAACACCCCTAATCTTGCTTGGCCAGTGGTCTCTCTTCTAGCAGCAGTTCCACTCACTGCTCCATGAGTAGAAGGTGCTATTTCCAAACCTTTAGTGTGAAAGAAAAAAGCCCAAAGGCATATTAATTAATTAAACATAATCTCCTTTTTCCTCCCCAAGTATGTTTTTATATCCTTCCAGAGCAAGCAGACAACATAATTTAGCTACAAACAAACTTATAAAGAACAAATTGTGAAGGAAGACAGAACCGTGTGACATTCTGTCTCCTTTTTCCACCTCTCATCAATTGCTTGGCTCTGGGAGGGAAAGGACTCCAAGCCCGAGCTTTGCACAAAACTCATCCAAGAGTGAAGAGGGCAAGCCGAGCACTGAGCCTCTCCAGCTGCCCTGGAGTGAATGGCTCTCTGAGGGCTATGAATGCTCGCTGTCTCTCCCCATACAATGTAGGTGTTACTGCTCACGAGGACTAAAAAACAAAACAATAATCACTTGAAGGGGAGAGAAGGAGTCCTGGACAGGGGGGCAAGCACGGTCCCTCCAAAGGACAGAAAACCTCCTCGCCTCTGTCGTGAGAGGGGCTGGCCACGAAGAGTGAGGCTGGGTGGTGCTCTCTGACACTGGGGGCACTGGGGAAGAAACGTTCTGCTCGGAGCGAAACGGGATGAAAAGTGTGTTTTGTGGTAAAATAGCAAAAAAGCTCCCCAGACCCCAAAAGATGGAGTAGCACATCTGAAGATCTTTACTGCTTCTTCTGGTTTTCATTTCATGCCATTAATGTGCTTGCACGTGGCTATTGAAATCATAGCCTTGGCTGTTTGCCTTCATTGATGAAATTGAGCACAAAATTAAGTTATTACTGACTTCCCTGTGAGAAGGGTCTGTTTGCAGGGAGAGGAAAGCAGCTGGTGATCACTGGGATAACAAGTCTGCACTTTTCTGGTTTGGTATGCTCACCTGTACATGTGAGAGAGAGATCTCATCTCATGTGGAGAGAGATACAGAGATGCAGAGGACACAATGAAAAAAACAGGACTTTTCTGTCTTCATCTTCCAGCATTAGCACATCTAACTTTTTTTCTTTCCCAGTGTTTTTTTTCCCCCACTCATCTTTGTATTTACCACGCACCTTTGGGAGCAAGGGAAGGGAGCATGGAAGGCAAGCTGGGTGAGATCAGATGCCTGCACTTTTAACTCTGATCTTGTTCAGTTTGTATTTAGACCCTCTGAAGGCCTTTTGCATGAGTTACTTTTGGTCTGAGCAGACCTTTACTCTTATGTTAGCACAAAGGGGTTAGGTGCAGTGCTTTCTGTGGCAAAAGCCCTCACTGGGGCTGAGCAAAATCTCAGCTTTTTCAGGAGCACGGCAACACAAAAGATTTAACGGGGGAAATTGTTAAAAGGGAAGCCCTTTTCTCTTTGGGTTGAATGCAGTGGGGAGATTAAAACTTTCATTTGAGATTTTGCTGTATTCATAGTAGTGGGGCCATGAATAGGTCTAAGTCAGAGCCCACAGTGGTTGTGGTGTGCCCTTTTATTCTCTGGCACATCTTCAGACACAGGTTGTTTTGCACTTGAAAGAGGTGAAAGAGGGGAATGTGGGATTTTGACAGCTGATATTGGCCTCTGAGCTCTTGATGGCGATTTTCTAATTAACCCCAATGGCCCATCAGGTGGTCAAAATGGGATGATTTCTGCCAGGAAGGGCAAAAAGTTGGAATTTTCTGTTGGTTTTGTATTTTTTTAAATTTTGGACACATAGAGTGGGGATGATTTTTAGTGACATATGTACATTGAAATCAATTATGAGGAGAATTTTGGCAATTTTTAGGGCCTGAATACCCCTAAAGCTCAAACTTTCAAGGAAAGCTTTCTCCCTTGTGAAGATTTCTTGGGCTTTATGTAATAATAATAATAAAGCTAATTTAAGCAAATGCTTTTTGATCTTGATTACTTCCCATAAATCTTTACCACCGAGACAATCTGAGGTGGTGGCACACTCCCACCCTGTCCCCTCCAGCTTAGGGGACTGAGGGTGGTGGGTCAAAGGGAATCAGGATCCTTGCTGCATGGATGCAACTGGCAAAGCTGATTAGAGGAGCAGCTGCAAAGCAGGAAGGCTGGACTAAATGTGTGATAATCTGTATTCTGCAGAAACCTTGCAAAACTTCTTCATGAAGTTTTAGAAGGCAAAATGTGAGCAAGCCTGCCTGTGTGTGTATGCACTGATTTTACAGTTTTGGTGATTGCACCATACTGAAACACGTGAGGTTTGAAGACAGCTGCCCTGGTTATCTCGTCTCCTTCTAAATCCATGGTGTAGGATGGAAGATTAAGATGCCAGGGAAAAAATCTTGAGCTGTGATACCTGTGAGTCAGGAGAGCTAACAGAAAGACATTTAATATTGATTTTGTATGCTGCTGAAAGGATGGAATTATAGCTTCACAATACGTGACTCTTTACAGACATTTATATGGGATGGAGATATCTATGTATCTATATCTCTTAGGTCTAAGAATTAGTGTATAAAATTGAGTAACTTGTTAATATTAATAATATTAATTAATAATATTGACTTTTTTTATGTTTGGAGTGCTTGAGAGTTGCAAAGGAATGCAGAAAAAGGCAGAAGAAACATGAAGGAGATGAAGACTGAATTAATTATTCGAGAATAACAAATCCAGATGTAAAAGGAGATGTCCTCCTCTATTCCACTGCTTGTCCTGCACGTCAGAGCCAAGGCCAAGAAGTTGCAGTGGTTTCATCTTCCAGTCATGGCAGAAGTCATATGGGACATCTCTGCCTTCTCTGTTATCTCCCAAACCAGAATATCCCTTATCCACTTCCCATATCAGTCAAGTTCAAATTTCACATGATTTGGAACTCGTCTGAAAGTCATGCCCTGTGCCAGCCTTAGGTTTGTGCTGGACAGGAACACAGATGCACTAAGGGGAGGAGTGAGATAATGAAGGTGAATACACATAAATACTGCATTTAATTAGTAAAGAGTAAGTAAGTTAAGAAAAAAATAGTAAGAATGCTGCTAGCAAAGGGTGGTAGTTGCAGGGAGTAAACAAAAAATCTAAGGATTTCAGAACCAGACCAAATGTTTCAAAGCAAAACTTAAAACCAGGCAAAATTTGCTTTCACTCACATTTGGCCACAAGATGTTTGGTACAGGTCCAAAAATGTTGGGGGGTTTTCTTCTTTTTCTAGAATTCAGTGAGTGCATTTTGAGTGCACAGAGCCAAAAGCTGCAGAGACTGGTCTGTTTCTGGACTTATCTAATGCCTGGAGACACATAGAGGTGTATGTTAACTTCCATAAAGTAAAAGATATGCTCTGTCCTCTGCTTCTGCAGAACCATAGTTACTTTAGCATGGTGTGAGAAATGTTAATTCAAGCTGCCACACAGGCTGAGAACAATCTCATTTGGCTATCAAGACCCAGAAAAATTTTAAGACTGTGTAGGGATGGTACTTGGCAATTAAAAAAGGTGCTAAATAACTGCAAGAAAAAAAAATATTAAATCTAGAAAATTAACTCAGAGTGAGCACTTTGAGAGGTCCAATTCCTCTACTTCTGTTAGAAAGAGGTGGCCCCCGCAGGAGAATTTTGGATGTTTGGATAACATCTGCCTGATTATCATTTAATGGTCTTGAGAATATGAATGAATGGACTTGACTTGGCTCAGGAGCTTTATGCTCTACTTAGCCAGGGATTATTTTAAGAAATCTGATAAGATGCAGACATTTATCTATCTTTACTGAAATAAAATGACTACTATTTCTTCTTGCCTAAAACGTGCTGGAGACAGACTGCCTTTTTCTCCCTCCAGTGCTGATCAGCACTGCAGTGTGCATGAACAAGACATTCATCTTGCTGACATGTCTTGCTCCAGCTGTTGCTGTGACAAATTGTTTCTGCTATAGCTCAGCTGAAGTCCTGCAGAGGTTTGTTCATAACAAATTTTAAATTGTTTTTTGAGGACAGCTTTAGATCAAAATCAAAGCGAGTGCTGCAAAGTTGTGTCCACCACAGACAATGCAGACAGAGGGACAAAAAATCTCAAGGTGGTGCCCAGTCCTCATGAATCTACAGACTGCCCAGTTTCCCAGCAGTGTTCTGCACAGTAAGTTTTGCCAGAACATGTAAGAAAGGAATGTTTCCTCCTGTGGGGGAGGATTTGGCTTCTGAAACAAAACACCACGTCCACTGCCTATCAATGAAATGCATTGTTTGAGAGCTGGCCTATGTGTTTTATGAACACTCCAGTGGTCTCCTCCACCACTGTTTGCTTCAGACTGAGATCAAATTTCATAGGTTTTGGCAGGGATGGAGAAAATAATGCTACCATAATGATGACAACAATGCTATGAAATATTAAAGGCAACCACGTGCTCACTCTAAACCCACCAATTTTCTCCTCATGCTTAAGAAAAGTGGAAAGACTATGTCTCTACTTGGAATGGTTTGTTAGGGTAGAGTTATCACCCTGTGCCCACCCAAGAGCTCACTAAGGCACCCCATGTTTATGGGTGCTTTCTTGCAGCTGGTGGCCCTTGGTTCTGTAATATGCTCCTCCCTCAACTTGCCATTCTTGGTGTAGATTTTGCTCTAGTTTTAATTAGTAATCTATGAAGAAAAAACATCTATTGGTTCACAGAGTATCAGCATCAAAAAGGAAAGCTTGGGAGTGGTTACAAGTTCTCTTTTATGTCACAGTGAGTTTGGATAAAGCCATGGACTGAACATGAGTAAGCCATTCTGAACATTTAAATATATCATGCCTTGCCAATTAACAAAATTAATTTTCTCCCCCACAAAAATTTGTCAGCTGCCTTGAAATAAACTGTGAAGAACTGAGACATTTTCTAATTCCTCTTCCATCCTTCTAGTCCAAAGAGACTTAATTCTATTTACTGTTCCACAGGCGTCAGCTCTGTGTTGTTCCACATTTCTGCATTTGCAGAAGTGACAGCTCTAAGAAATATCAAACCTTACGGGGAGAAATATTTAAAAGGGAATTTTGAAATGGAAACTCTTCAAGTTAACTTCCTGAGTCTTTTAACTTCCTGAGTGGTGGAATCAAATTGTGAATGATGCTAAAGCCACTAAATAGTGGCTTTAGCAGTGGAAGCTTTAATATTGCTTTAGCAACTATATGAAGGTTCTCTTTATTACTAGTTTTTCATGGGAATATAAATTAATGTGCTTTCATACCTGTTTTCTATGTGCATTTTTTTTTTTTGGTCAGTGTCACACAGCACAGGAGGTTTGTGCTTATTTGTAAACATCATTAATTTATTTCTTTTCTTTCTTTGTGTTTACAGAGAGAAATGCAAGAACATCTGCCCTAGAAATAGTTTGGGAAAAATAATTTCAATGTATTGTCAGGGCACAAAATTGATGGATAGTGGTTTTTGTCCAATTCTGACAATTCTGTATTTTTTGGGGTCCCACTTCTTCTGGCACTCTGTCTATCTACAGTAATTATCAGTCCTCCTGAATTAACTTTTTCAGCTTTTAGTAAGAGCTAAAACCTCTCAGAAATGAAACTGCTTTTCTTTTTTCCCCTGAGCACTACATCCTGATGCTCTTTTTGTTGCTGAAACAAAGTTTATTTTGCATACAGTATCTATGCCTCATGTATATTAAGTGTCCTTTTCCACAACACTTTCTGATTATAGGGGCTTATTCACACTTTCTACCCTAATCACTGACCCACCAGGAGATTAAGGCTCATCTCTAGAGTATTAGGTAAGCCAGCTAATTGCGGGTGAAATCAGTGGGCATTAGAGGAAGCTGTAGGGCTTTGAGAGCTTGAATAGCTTTTGGGACAAGGGAGAGGGGCAGTCACTGCCTGACAAAAAGTCCTGAGGCCCCTGGATGCTGTTTGCTGGTGGTGTCCTTACAGATCAGTTCTTACTTCTGAAGGGCCTCTGGTCTGACAGTGCTTTCCATGGCTTCCCTTGGACAGAAAGAGGTACTTCAGTTGAGGGGTTGTGGGCCTTCCCTTGCTTGCACTTGATCTAAGGGAACTCATTGGCATCAGTGAGAGAAGCCTTTGAATTTTCCTGCTGGGAGAAAGCAGTGGAGCAAAACAGCAAAATGGATCTAAACGTGCTTAACGTGCTGGATGATGTAAAGGTGAAGGTGCTGTGTGCCTGGGTGTGTGTGGAAGCAGATGAGGGCTGGGATGGGGTGAGGGAGAGGGGCTTTGGATGAGGACATAGAGTGACAGGATGGGGGAAACGGCTTTAAGGTGAAGGAGGGTGGATTTAGATGAGATATTCAGAATAAATTCTTCCCTGTGAGGGTGGCGAGGCCCTGGCACAGGTTGCCCCGGGAAGCTGTGGCTGCCCCATCCCTGGAAATGTCCAAGGCCAGGTTGGATGGAACTCTGGGCAACCTGTTTTTGTGGAAGGTGTCCCTGCCCATGGCAGGGAAAGTGGAGCTATGTGATCTCTGAGGTCCTTTCCAACCCCACAGAACCTTCTGTAATTCTATGAAATATGTAAGGATGTTTGTAGAATTAACAGAAGGAAGAATTCTTGCTATAATGGATCACTCGTAGGGATAAAAAGCTGGTCTTAAGCTTCCAAAAATACATCTATAATCACAGCTTAGTCCTAAACTGTGATTATAGAAGCTTAGCCTGCTTCTTCGTCAGAGCAGCCACGAGAGGGCAACATGAGCATGAGCACAACAAAGAGTGATGCTAAGGAAGAAATCCGTGGTGTAAAACATAATTTGCAATTCCTGCAGCATTTGTGCAGCTTGCCTTGTCTTTAGCTCTTGTGCTGGAAAGGTAGGACAAGACTTCTCCCTGTTTGGCATTTGCCTTGTGCTTTGGGGAGCTACTCAAAGCCTGGAAGAGGTAACACATGGCTGTGTTACACGGCAGAGTTTCACTCCTGCTTTCTCCAAGTACAGAGCTTGTGTAAGATTTGGAATCTGGAGTGGTGGTGCTGCTTTTCTCCAGTTTATGGCAGACCTTTAGAAGTGAGGTGCATCTGCTTCTGGAGCCTTCTGAGTATACATGAATTTCAGATTTTAAGAAAATAGTCCTGGTCCTCAGACCTGTGCAAAAAACCATTAAAGGTGACTTCAACTAAAAAGAGAACAAGAAGGATTTATGATTTTAAAAGAGTAGTAGTATGGATGGTGGCAACTGGCTGAAAATCAGCCCTGTGTTGGCTTGGCTAAAAAGCTCAGGAAAATACCCCTAGCAAGGAAATCTTGGGATGCATCAGACTTGAGCAGCTGGCTCTGGAGAGCAGATGGAACCTGGGCCAGGGAACTACTTTTGTTGCAGGGTCCCTGCCCAGAGACTGAATGAGAAGCAAACTTCTGGCAAACCAAGTGCTGCCTTAAAACAAAACTGAAGCTTAGGTTTGCATCAGCCTGCAGCAACTGAACCATGGGGAAACATAGTCATGCAATTATTTTCCTCTTAATGAATATGGGCTTGAGCTTCAGTGACATGAAGTCATGCACTTGAACCCCAAAGAGCAGGCAAATAGTGGCAGATTTGCCTCAGACTGTGTTTTCAGCAGTTGGGACATGGGAGAGAGTCTGTGACTGTGTGACCCCTTCCTAAATGCTTGTGCACCTACTGCACAGCTAAAACACATAAAGATGAATGTGTTCTGTCTGTCCTGGGGAAAGATACCTTTGTAGAAAATCTCAAATCTAGGAATTCATGTAAGACTGAAAAGTTGCAAGAAACTACAAATTATTACTATGATTTCAAAGAAATAACAGGAAGTATTTCCTGCCCTGATAAATTTGAGTTAGGAGAAACTGTGTTAATATTAGATTGATTTTATGCTTTCAGCATGGTCACTCTGATTCTTTGCAACCATTCTTTTAAAATCAGGGTCTCGCCTTAATGGAAAGAATAATTTAAGAAAGAAAACAGGAGAGGACACATTTTCCTGGGGTACCCTTAGAGGAGGAGATCCTGTCTATGTGAGTGTCTGAAGTTACTACGATGGATATCTTTCCAGCAAAATAATCCCATCCTTGAGGGGGTAGTTCTCCTATTTATGACTAAGTTCTCCACGCTACTGGTCTATGGTGAAAGCTAGTTGCTGGTCAGAAGGGGACAGGGCTTGTGAGCTTTGCTCTTCAGCAGAGAAGCCTCTGCACCCAGTCAGAGCACACTGACTCACAAATTAGGGGAACACTCTCCATGGGGAAGAACTCCCATTCATAGGAGAGCTGGACTGGGGACTTAGCCAAGTGCTCTCCCCAGTCTAAGGGAATCCTGGCAGGCTCTTAGAGTAAAGTGTTCACCTTTATTCATTCTCTTCAGTTTGCCTTCTTGTTTCATTTAACGCGATTTTTTTCCCTAGTCTTCCAGTTTCAATTTTAGCCTTTAATGTTACTCTTGGAATTCTTAATGTAATTAATGTTTCAACCAATTCTTGATTCTTCCAAGAACTTCCCAAGGTAGTGTCACATATGACTGTTGAGCCTGGTATATTCATTCATTTATTCACCTGGCCACTCTGTGGGAGCAAGATGTGTGAAGATCCCATTGTACCTGCAGGACCAAACCAAGAGTGCCCAAAGATGAGGAACATGGGCTGTGGAGCTTCCAGATGGCCCTTGCTAGGTTGTGGGGAGCTCTGGAAGAGGGATACCCTGTTCATCCACACTCTGCCTGTCCTAGCTTTGTGGCAGCAAGGAGCCCAGCTCCATTGTTTTCCATTTTTATGGACCCTTGCAGACACTTTCCTGTGTCAGGTTGAAAGGTGCACCTCAACTGAACAAGGCAGTGGAAAGCATTAATGAACCTAACACACTGTCTCTTCATAACTTAATTACTTGTGTGACTCTTTCCCTTTGACCTTTCTCCCTGGGCATCTTTTTGATGTATTCATGCAAAGAGATGTTTTGCACAGAGGGAGGAAAAAATGTTCACCTGTTCAAAAAGCTGCCACCAGGACGCAGATACAAGCAGAGATTCTTTCTGTCATCACCGCATTATTTTCCTGAACACACTGTAATTTCATCAATTTTCCATGCTTATGGTCATGAATGCTTGACATTACCATGTCTTTGCGTTAACAAAAAAGAAATTTCATGGCTTAAAATTTCCCTGGAAGAATAGGGAAAGCGTGAAAAGCCAGCCAAATTGCAGAGTGCTCCAGTGTCCTTTGTTCCACAGCAAGATGGTGTTGTGGAGAAATTTGTATTGTATGTTTTGGGTTCGTCATCAGTTACACGTTTAGAACAAGCTAGAAGTCACACAGGTTTTTTCTGCTTTAACTGTTTTCTGGTTTGCATCTGAGGGGTGGTTTATTAGATTTCAGAGTAAATGTGATTAAGCATTTCAAATTAAAAGTGAATGTGATGTTTCAGGCTTTGGGTATTTGGAAGGCACGTAGATATTTGCAAGGCTAGATCTTGGAGGCTGGACTAGAGGATCTATAAATGTGCCTTCCAACCCAAACCATTCCCTGATTCTACCTTCAGGCAATTTGCGTGTAAATTTATTATTGTGAATAAACATGGGGCTGTGTTGGTTAGTGCTAGGCAGAGATGTAACTCCAAATATTTCTAGGTTACAAATTTTTTTTTTATTTTAGTGCATTACAGGGACCATCTGCAAAGGGCATCCTAACAAAAAGGCAGGTGGGTTTGGATGGATATCACATCCTTTACTTTACAATGTGGATTTCATGTCCCAGGCAGATCTGGCCATTACCTAAACCCATAATAATGAACAGGATGTTTTGAGAGACCTTAGAAAGCTTCAGACTTCTTGTAGCCCACGTTACATGTTTTCTTCTTTGCTGATCTCTGTCACAGAGGTGACAATTGTGTCAGAGTTGCCCTTGAACTTTCTGTGGAGAGAGTACATGACATTGCTTTTGTACTTGGTGAAATACATATCCTGACTGGCTGACACACAGAGTAAACTGAGACAGGCTGGGAGAGCTTTCCTGTCTGTTTTTATGGAGAATGTGGAAGCCACAGCAGAACCTATAAAGTCTTGTTTGCCAGTGGGGATGTGATAATGCAAATATGCTTTCCCAAGCCACCAGACACTTTCGTGTCAAAGAACGGCAAATACGAATTAAGACCTCAATGAAACCTTTTTAGAATGTGTTACACTTCTTGTTTGCTAACTCCAAGGATGTTGGGAGTTTCTAGTGGATGTTTTATATAATTAATCAGTTCGTGATCGAACAAGGAAATTCTTTTAGCTGTTAATTAAAAGGAAGGTCTGAGTAAGAGGAAAAAATGGATATGGCTTTTCTGAGGCAACAACGTAGACCCAGCAAGTGTGAGACACAGACCCTGCTCTGTTTGCTGGTAGATAGCTGTGTATTTCTTCCCATGGAGCACTTCCAATTGAGACTGGAAGGACTGGAGCTGGCTGCCTATGCTGCTGTGCTGGTGTGCATCAGGAGCAACTTCACTCAGGTTAGCAGTTCCTAAAACATAAAGCTGGAGTAAGCGTGAGCATTGCAGGACCTAACAAATAACTCCTGTGGGAAGACTTGGGCTACAAAACTGCATAGCAGTTTTACTCTCCGTGAAAATGAAATTAAATCAGACTCCCATATTCATTCCTCTTATCTGACAGCTGAGCCTTGGTTGATGTTTTTTTCTTCCCTTTCTATGATCTTTCAGCACAGTGGGAAAAAAAATGCTAATGGAAAACATAAACTGCTCAGACACCTACTCCTGTGCTATACTAAAGATAATGTCACCAAAATATTGTTAGAGACAGTAGGAAGAGAGAGATTTTACAGGTGACTGTACAGATATCCACTGCTCATGGAGATTTGGTTCAAAGTCTGCAGTTACCACAGGAAGGATTTAGTACTATCCCTTCAGAATAAGTGACTGCTATTTCATTTAGGCTGATATGATCAGATTTACCTCTGTCTCGTACATTTGCTTGGAATTGCTTCTTATTGGACTTATGGGGGGCAAAGATGTCTAGGATCTACAGGTGGGAACCCTTCTTGGAGTATTTTGTAAATGCTTGCTATAAACCCAAGACTATTTGCTATCTACCACGTCTGGTATGATCACAAGGAATACTGGCTACTTGGGAATGGGATGGTTTTGGCCTTTGGGGACGGAATGTGCTGGCAGAAAGAGCTCCAGGCACTATATGGTGGGAGTGGAGGATGACTCTCCACCTTTCCCTTGCTCCCCATCACCTTTCTCTTTCTCATCCTTCCACTACAGTGAGAGCAACAAGGTGTGGGTTCACCCCATGCTGGATTTTGGGCTGGAATGACAGTGGCTGAGGTGTGACTCCGCAAACACAAAGGAGGTAAGAGGTTTGTTTGTTCAGTCATTGTTGAAACAAGGGAGCTTGAATTGATAAGACATAGATTAAAAATACTGCCTTATGTCTCCCCAGACTATTTAGGGTCCCAGTAATTAAGACTTTTATTGTTCTTTCTCAGCTCTGGTGACATCTATGTAAGTATGCACAGTGCAGCTTGAAAGTCACTGTAACACAGTAAAGTGCATAAAGAGTATGCAATTAGACTATGGTGGATGAAAGTGTGACATGACTACAAGGAAATAAAATTATTATTTTTGAAGTAATTAACTCATAATTCTTTCATGACTTATGGTTAATGATAGCATAAGCTGCTTGTACAAGAAAAGGGAATATAAGGGAATAAGGAAAAAGGAATAAGGGAAACATAAAGAGACTTAGGCAACACAGTCATATTCTAAATCAATACACATGTGAAGGGGTGCTGCCAGCAAAGCATAACCAAATTAAAAGCATATATATTGAGAAAAGTCAATGGGTTTTACATTTTAGAGAGAAGCATGAAGATTTTCGGGAGAAAATGAGTCCATCCATTAGGATGGTGTATCAGTTGAATCTTTGGCACAATCTTCTCAGTGAGAAAACACAGCACTGGCAAGTTGCTCTTTACTGCTGCAAATGTCTGTTCCACTTCCCATGTTCAAAGCAGAAGCTTCTTCAACCCAAATATTTATATCAAGTTCTGCCTGGTTTATATCCGTGTGTAATAAAGTGCTACAGATGTAACCTTACGTTTATTGATTTCTTTTAATGATGAAGTTCACTTTTTTCTTATTTTATTTAGTATATTCCTCTCTATTTTCTTTTTGTTGTAGCAAGGACTGATGTATACTAGACCATGTTTTTTCTGTATGTTCTACTAGAGAGAGATAATTGTTTATTTTTTTGAGGAAATTTACAGTTTTTGCAGCTAAACCATCAAGTGAATTGCTTACCCTTATGCATATTATTTACACACTTGTATTTTGTGACCTTCACTTGAATTTCACAGCTCATATGAACCTGATGGTCCGCAGGGTCCTGAA
>WAAG01026730.1:54513-67013 GCA_013390105.1 Tichodroma muraria | reverse complement strand
CATTTTATTTTGTTATTTTGAACACACCTATACACCCACAGAATACTGAAGGCAGATTCAGAGCCAACATACCTGGTTGTTCTCCTGGCCTGGTGTAACACTGAGACCAGCTGCTGCCATGTAAGTGCTTCCAATTGTTTTTATTTTTTCAACACCACTAAATTTAGGTTTTAACAAGAGCTGTTTGAATGAAAAGAAAAGAAAAACTTGAGACTTTAATACCATATTTCAGTGTAGTATTTAACCAGAAATCTTATACTGTCTACCATAAGCATTAAACATCTCTAGCAATACTATCACTCACATGAAGATTAGATAAAATACTGAGGATTAGTTTTACAGTTTTGCTCTATCCACTCACAGGAGAAATGAAAGCACTGAAGTACTGAAATAAAGTCCTTAAATTCAGGACTTTCAAACCATAGTTCTAATGGATTAGATGATGTACCTGGAAATCCCAGCCAGATGGGAAAATATTTTTCAAGATTGCAAGGATGAAGTCAGAATATTAGTACAGCATAAAAATGGTTTGTCCCCCTCTAATGCTCACAGATCTAGTGAAACATTTATTTTGCAGTAAATATGTAATCCAATGCATTTTTGACAGAAGCTTAATTACCTCATCAAAATCAGCAATGATTTCATTTAACAGCCTCAAGCATTCCAAGCCTTCTTTATTGACATCACATTCAGTGTAAAACACCTTAAAATCTGGTACTGATGCAAACATGACACAGACACAGTCATAGGATTGATGGTACCAGTCCTAAAGGAAAGCAATAAACCCACACATGGTCAGCAGCCACATTCCCCCACAGGTACTCACACTCATGGTAATTGTTTGCAACCAGTAATCAAATTACAGCTTTCCTATGAAGTCTCTTATCTTATCTTACCGCATCTCTTATTCTATAAGAAACATTAACAAAGTGGATTTGCCTAAGGAAAAACTGAGATTCCTTAAAGATATCTTAAACATTTTCATCTACTTGGACACTGTCACTCTTCTGAGACACAGCATTGTTCTCTCTGATGAAATGTGGGCAGAATGAGATTTCTTTAAAAAAAAAAAAAAACAAAACAAAAAAAAAACATTATCAATGAACTTCTCTCTGGGAGATAGTATCTGCTCCTCAACTAATTTCCCTAAAAACTATGACCTGTCCTCTCTGGTAAAATACAGTCTTGGGAAAGCAGTAAATTTTGTTTAAATATTTGCCAAACTTAAACTGTGTCCTGAAGCTGAACTACTAAGTTCTCCTCTGAGAACAGACTGCAAGGACTGACACTAAAAGTTTTCTTTTTCTTGAGGCCATCTTATTAACAGGTTCCTGCGTTTACAAAGGTCTTGGAATACAAACAAGAGGCAAAGATTGCAGAAGTTTACAGTCTGTGTTCTTTTTCATATAATGTATAATATATATCACAGAAATCCAATTTGCTGTCCTCCACATAGAGTCTAACACACCTCATTTCGTTTTTCTCCAATGAAATATGCAGCAACGTGTGCTGGAAGTACATTTTCCAGCAAAAGCCTGTTAACATTCTCCATAGTTTCAAATTGTTCATGTTCTTTTTTAAACTTATTCTTCCACAGACAATCCAGTCGACAGTAATAGTCAATCTGCAAAGACATCAAATACGAGAAATTAAATCCATAAAATAACTCACTGAAAAATATTACACAATTTTCTCAAGAAGTATAGTAGCAATAGTTTCTTCAAGGCCTTTTGAGTCTATATAGTTATGAAAAATGTGCTTTGAGAGCAAAGGTCAGAAAAATACAAAGCAGCCACTAAGACCAAATGTCATTTGGTACCATCAGGTGTATTTACCAAAATGACATTTAGTAATATGATTATTTTTATCTTGAATTCTTATGTTGATTTAGAATGAATACTGATACTTAAATACAGATAGATCAAAACTGGAAGAACCAGGAAATTCTCACGTCTGTGATACAAACACTATTGGAAACTAGAAAAACATTCCCATCCTTTCACAGTAAAAATTTTTTCATTACCAAAAACTAATTACAAGTATGTTATCCGCAAGACCAGAATATTAAAAAAAGATAAAAATATATACTAATTTAGAGCACAATTTCAAGGAACAACGCTTTTGCATTTTATTTAAATCAGCTTGCTGCAAGTAAAGGAACTGGGCAATTGCATTTTAAAGACATACCTGTTTTGCAAGTAAAACTAGGGTGATGTAAAACAGAACCAAATATAAATTGGTCATTATCCTTGGCTCTTTGATGAAAAACCTGAAAATAAGAAAACAATACAAAGTCATCCGTATGCTTTAAGAAAATCTGCACGATGGAGGATTGGGGTGGGAGGTGAGGGGAAGAGGGTGTCTGTTCAGGCTTGCACCACAGTGTCACTGTCCATTTGTGCCAGTGGCTGGCTGGGGACAGGTCCTGTCCTAGCGACAAGAAAGGATTATCAGCCAGCCCAACACATGGAATGATGCATTTCACATCAGGACACACTGGCTGTTGAAACCCTGTTTGGTAGCTGTTGTAGTGAGATGCTCAAGTAAACATGGCTTTATCTTAATGAAGCCATCATAGTTTCCACCAGACTCAGTTTCAGCTCCCACTCCACCCCCCCCCCACAAAAACACAGCCAACAAAACCTCGAGGTAGGAAATCAACTTTCTTATTGTGGAAGGAAAAACAATAACAAATTAAAGACCAGAATTCCTAAGACAAAGACTGCAGTTAAATCATACCTGTATCTGAATCACCACTCATACTTCACAGTAAGATCAGTCTTACCACATCTATTACTTTTTGCAAAAGCAAATTAAATTCTCATCATATGAATGGTTATGTTCACTCAAGCTTTTTTAAGGTGTGCTGACAGGTTACAGCCCCTGCAAAATAAATTTATTCTAATCTTCAGCTATGAGACTATGCTGAGGAATCTGAGAAAAACCTAAAAAACTAACAGTAAAGCCTTTGCATGTGATTTCTCTTCAGTATTTTCAGTTTCTGCAATTAGATTAGGTAAATTGCTGTTACTTTTCAAAACACCTGCACTTAGGGTAGTACAAGAAGAGTTCACCATCCTACTGACTATCAAGGTCTCACAAGCACAGCTTGAGCCTCAGACTTTAAGCAAGGCTTTTCTTCATAATTTAAGATCAACCTTACTACGGCATTAATATTCTGCTCTCTAGCCCTCAATGTAATCCAAGGCTTCTAGGGATCTCAGAAGCCACATTACAGATTTTTTTCAGAAAGCATACACTTTGTTTAAAAAAAAAAAAAGGGAAAAAAAGAAAGGTAACATGGTCTAATAGGATTTCCATGTTGTTAACTTTACAGGAAGGTTTGCAGTGTCTGTCTTACATGATTTTGATATTTCAATATTCCAGTAAGTGCACAAAAATCTAGCACCTCCTCAAATGAAATATTAAAGGATGAGAAACGTTACAGTGCACCTGGTACTGTTGCCATAGATGTCTTTGTGCTGAAGGGTATTAAAAATGATGAGGTAGACAGTCACAGCAATGGACAGGAGGAGAACTTTGAGTTCGAAGCTCATTTGAAGAAATACCGAGCAGGCAATGAACCCCAATATACAGCAGTAAGCATAATACTGTAAAAGAGGAATGTAAAGAGCCTTTGTATTATTCAGAACCTATGTCTAAGAGATGTTCAAACCACAGCAAATGCGCGGAGTTCATGGTCACTTCAATTTAAAACAAAGAAATTACAATCACTTAGAGCTTTATTTTTAATGGCACTAACAGGATGAACTTAATATTGATTTTAGTTTACTTTTTTAATTTGTTATGGGTAAACAAAAATATTTAAACAAAAAAATCAACATAAATAAGCAATGCCAGATAAAAACTGAAATGTTGAGAATCTATCTCCTGAATTTTATTAGTTTAAACTATTATTCATTTAAAGTTCAAGACTAAAGTAGGTTCATAATCCAGCGAACCAGCTCTGAGCCAGCAAGTCCAGCACTCTCATCCTATTTTGACTGCGCTTTCCCTTCGGAACCTAAAGCAGACACCCCATTCCCACCTCCCACACCAGTAGCACACGGACACTGTGAGTGGTTATCCAGCCTTAGACACAGCTCCTTCAGAGCATCTTTGAGGCTAATAAGCATTATCAAGCCACGGCCACTGTCCCCATTGTGGAATTCCTGAGCGCTTCACCAGGGGAGTCCCAGCTCAGGCAAGGTATCCAAGGCCAGCCTGCAGCTGGCAGCACCAAACGTGGTGCCAAGCATGTGGTGCAGCCACGGGCACAGGTGTGAGGTGCTCAGCTGGCATACTTCAGTCCACAAGCAGCTCCAACATCACCTCAGCTCCAGCTCCTCAAGAATTCATTTCTCTTTATGCACAGCTTTCCCACCTGTAATAGCACAGGCCTACCACAGAACTGTGAGATTCTTGGCTAAATAATTAACATTTCTGCTGAAGTGAATGAAACCAGAACAATTTATGAGGCAACTCCTAATCAGAGCCCATATATAAAGACATTGAGTCATGCTAAAGACATTGAGTCTACCTCCAAAAGATATCAAAAGCTCTCCCTTCAAGCCAAACCTCTGAAAAGGGAACTGCTATGCAGAGAACACCAAGAGAGGTCTGTCAGCCACTTAAGCCTTTTCAGTCTGTAAACACATTTGCTGGGACACTTGCAAGTACAGCTCTCATTTTTCAGACTCAAACACTATCATCACCCTGTTTTGCTGTTTTTTCCTAAAAGTTTTAGACCTACTTCAAAGTCTTAAATTTCTAAAAACTGCAAAGCCATACTTTACTCAGCACAGCAACAGCAGCTGAATAATCTTTATTTCATGAAGAATTTTTCTGCTGTCAGATACCTAAAAAAGCTGCCTTTTGTACAGCAACAGAACCTGCCATTGGTCAGTAATATACACAACATTCAAAGATCAGGCTTAAGTAACATGCATTCACTACTTACAGTTTCCTCTACGCAGGAAGAGGTTGTGTTTCCAAAAGTCTGATTTACAAACGTGCAAGAACGAAAAATTACCAGGTTAATACATTGTCCATTTCATATGTGTAACTTATCATTTGTCATATGCACCTGAATGAAAGGCTCCTCACACAACCTGCTGCACATAATTCAAAAATATGTCTGTCATCTAAAGGGGTAGCCAGGTGACAAAGGAGCATCCCGAACACTTGAATGAATTTAAAATAGAATACTACTTTGGCATCAAAGGTACAAAAAGTGAAACCCCCAGAAATAATACTTTTGTGTTACTAGTAAGTGCTGAATTCACCCTTACAGAAATGTTAGAGAACACTTTTCAAATATGCCAAGAGACCAAAATAACCCAAAACTTCAGTTTTATGCATGAATACTCCAGACTTCTGAAAATCCCTAAAGGATGCAAGAGAAAGCCATGTGTAAAAATACAAAAATATCCCTTAAAACTGCCTTGTGTCAAAAGCAAATCTTCATGTACAACAACTTAAAAAAACGCAAAACCCCTTATCTTTATAAATAAAAAGAAAATAAATATAAAAATGTTGCAATCCGTCTACATGATAGGAGCTGGACTTTGATAACCCTTGTGGGGGTGCCTTACAATTCAGGACGTCTGTACCCACCATCCAAGATTCATTTAATTTTAATCCTAGAAATTAAGATGATACTCTACTCACATAGGTGGTAGCACTCAGGTCATTTGGTCCAGTAACGTTGGCTGGTTTGTTCTTTTCAGTAGTCTTGATTTATTGTAGGGAAGGAAAAAAAAATCCCACAAAACAACACATCAGTAAAACCACCATACAAACTCATTAGCAGATAATCACTGACTTTTTTCTCCACATATTTTACAAAGAGTGCTGATCAGGTTGTCTTTCCAGTGCTACTGAATAAGTGTTGAAATACAATGGCATCCCATGTAGTTGTATTAAACATATATGCACACACAAGCTGCAAGAAGGTTAAAATTTACTTATTTTCTAATTGGGGGTAAAGTTTTACATTATGGCTATGTTAATTTAGCGGCTATCTGGCACAAACATGTGGTTTTGTCTCACCCCCCAGTTTCACAGCTGCTGTTCATGTTTTCTTTCAGGCTGCCTCTGGTGGTGTTCACATGACACCACTGTGAGTCAATTCAAGGACCTAAGCCTGCAGAAAAAACACTCTATGAAAGAAATTAAACATTTTCTGCAGTATTGCTTTCAGAATGAACTCCCCATGGAATCAGAAGAATGGCAAGGCAAGCAAACACATGGAATCAGGAGGACGTCAGTTTTAGCAGTTAGGTGAAACTGTTAACACACAGAGCTTATTTAAATAAAAAACCCAGCACAGTTATTCAAATGTACATACCCCAGGTGCAATATAATACTCCAAATAAATTTAAAAGACAGATGCCATTTCCACCTTACTCCAGCAGCACCTATCCTCAATGCTTTTAAGAGAGACAAGCTATATTCTTCCCTCCCTCATTCCCATCACTAGGAGTGCAAATACCACGGTGAACTGCTCAAAGTGCTGCCTGCCTCTGCCAAACATTTAAAGCCACATTAAAAAACGGAAAACATCTTAGTGATGAGGGTTACAATCAAGAGCTGTTGTAAGTGCCATCTTGAAAACAAGAAAAGTTGGTGCAAACTAGAACTGAAGTCTATCACGTGTACTTTCAGTTCCACAAACTAAGAGCTTTTATTTTTAATGCTTTTAATTGCCATCATGCACTATCCCTGTGCAAATCAACTCATGTTGCACATCGGGCATTAGAAAAAGCAGCAAAAACTGGTACTTGATGAAAAGAATACAGGAAGTTACTTAAACTGTGGAGTTTACAATAAGTTCGTTAACTAATGTGAATACTTACCAAATTAAAAATGGCTATAATCAGCAAGGCAGCTATAGTGATGACTGCTAAAGGCAGCCTAAGTAAAGGCATTGTTTCCACCTTTTCTGAGACAGCACACAGATGGTGCAGGAGAGGCCACTGAACTGAGCAGCACTTCTGTAAACACAATTAATTAGTTTCAGTAACAGGGATAACACTTTGATACAGGGGAAGAAATAGTTCTAAATATAAAGTCAATGTTTTCTCTGAAGGAGAGGGTCAAGAGCCTTCATTGGAATTCTAATCTAGAACTCTGAATCTTGTCATTCAGAGTCAATGTCTAACACTTTTCCACGACTGAAAATAGAGATGATCTATTTTCAAAGGGGTTGGGTGCAAAAATTTTCTGAATTTGTGCTTTAAAAATACAGAATTATGGTCTCTTTGAAACGTCTAGAGAAAAGTTAATAAAAATGCAGTAAAAATGTCTTTTTTTTTTTTATTTATAGTGCTATAATGTTGTATTTCAAACTAAATTTTCAGATTACTAAATCAAAACCAACCCTAGACAGTCCCCATTCCTGCCATCCCTATATCCTTCAATTGTTGCTATAGAGAAAAACACCCAGTAAAGCATAAATTGTAATGACTGCAAGCATTATTCCATGATGCCACACCAAAACACTCCCAGCATAAAACTCAAGTCTGATGCAACTACAGCCTTGGAATTTTCTGTTTTCTTCATGTGTTTCTACACGGGTAGAAAAAACACATGAATGGATGTACACACCTCCCTCTCTCTCTACAGACATATATGCAAAAATCCATCTATATACGTATATAAATACCATACCTACATAAAATCAATAAATCTGTCTAACCATACAATTAAATGAGTCATAAATCTTTATCCCATGTCCCGAGTGCAATTTTCTCTTTTTTTTTTTGTTCTTTCCCCTTCACACAGCCTGACCGTGGCTCTGTAAGGGCAGTGGTGCTGCACGTCCTCGGCAGCACCTCAGGATTGATTCCCTCTCGCCCTGGCCCTGACACAGCGCAGGTTCGATGAGTGCAAGGAACATTCTAAAACCTCTTCTCTAAAAGCCCTTCCCTCTCCCCACCCTGCCCCCAGGCAGCTCTTGAACTGAGAAGGACTTTTTTATTTTTTTCACTCTGTATCACTGAACTCTCCTGTCACTGTATATTTTTTAACAGTAATTGCCCGCGTTTAATAATGCAAAGAAAAAGGAACTACAAGTGCAAAGTGTCCTAATTGATGTAATGGTGAATTTGGAATTCTAACAGCCATGAAATTGTTGCCAATAAATTATTCATGTTTGTAATTTTCATTGCACTTCATAAATTATTATGAAAACTGATCTTGTGTTCCAGCTTATTTCAATATTGTTTCCAGCAATAGAGAATATAGAGATTATATAGAGAATAACAGTATTTACAACCACAATTATTATTAATGATAAACATAAAAATAAAAATACATTTAAAAAAATACAACCCCACATCCTTCCTCCTCCCCATCTATTCTTGCACCCAAATAATTCTGAATTACTGTGAGAATTTCCAGACATGAAAACCTGTTTCAGACAATGGAATCTTCTGGTAACCTGAGGTAAGACTCCCGTAACTCCTACTGAAATAACTAAAATTTCATTAGCCTAAATTGCTGAAATATATCCATCCACTTTTCAAAACAGAAAGTTTTTTAAAAGCAAACTTACCAGACATTTCTCAGCAAAGCACACAAACAAAATAAGCACAATTATGACTGCAACAACTCCAAAGGAAATTCCCAGTTTTGCAGTTCTAAAAAGAAGAAGCAAGCACGAAAGAAAAGCAAGTTTAAATATGATTTTTCTTCAAACAGCACTGAATAACATCACATAGGTTATGGCTGCTCTGTTGCACAACCACTGCTTAGAGAGATTCTGCTCCTGAGGGCCTGAGCCACTGCCCTGTGCATAAACCACAAGGAAACTGCATTGCAACAGCCACGACAAACAAACGCGCCACAAACTTCAGAATTATCCACCATCTGCTTTCTCAGAGGTGTGACAAGCAGCTCAAAGTTGCCTCCTCGTAGCTCCACAGAAAAGGATCACTGAGCAGTTTAATCAGCTAAATCCCATTTTCCTACTGCTTAATGTCCTTACATCCAACTCTTCTTATAAAATAGTACTTCTTACTTAACTGACCACCTCCCTGTGTGTACTAAGCAAGCAAAATATTAAAGAAATATTTTTATTTTATTTTCATACTGATATCTTGGCTCTTATGCCAACAACATGGATGCACTCCTTTATCACAGGGTAAATTAATATATATTTCTTAAATTTAACCCCTCAGGATCTCCAAAAAGTTCCATGCACACGAGTTTCACTTTAGCTGTTGGTTAATTTGAATTAAATGGATTAAAATACCAGTACTTACTTTGGCATGATAAACATCTGGATCATAAATATACAGAGGAACACAAAACTGGCACACACGAAGTAACTCTTGAGTTTTGGAATAGGAATGGTGCGGTACTGAAACACAGAGAGAATGAAAATAAAGCATCAGGGTAGTTTCAGAGGTGTTTTTTCTTAATTTTTATCATATTCTTGTGATGATGCTGGTCTTCTTTTGTACAGTCCTGGGTATATTATTAAAAATATACCAGCACCCAAAAAAAACAATCCCTTGAACATCTTGCAAGGAAAACAGCCCAGTCCAAAGGATAATTTCCAAATTTCCAGCCTAGAGGGAAATCCAGGCAGTATGTGAATCAGCTCTCCACAGATGCCCATGGTCAAAATCCTTATCAAGAAAGGACATAGACAGAAGTAAATCTCAAGTGTATGTACAGACCCACACCAGTAACTACATCCACAGCACAGTAAATTTAACAGCAGTTATTCAAACAGAAAAACTACACTGCACCTAAAAAATACCAGCATTGTATCTACAATGAAACAGCCACAGAAAAAGAAATTGTTTTCATTATGGATGCAGAAATCCTTTCTTTTTCTTTCCTTCTTTAAATCTCATTACTTTTGAGGGAAGTAGTTTATATAGAAAAATTATCAAAGTCCTACTAAGTCCCTTATGGCAAGAATTTGACCACAGATTAGAGACAATATCTCATTTAAGCTCAAAATTTGTGTTCTCAAGGAAGAAAGACCAGTTCAAACAACTCCTGAAATCTTCTTTCCATTAGTTACCAGAAACCTCTCGGGATGTGCAATCACCGCCGGAATCCAGTTCCAGAATGAAAAGTTTCAAACATATTCTTATGCTGCTCTGAAGGGCAAACCAAAGACCAAAAAGGATTATTTTGCTCTTACCAACCTCTTTTTCAAGACCAGGTTCTGCAAAGATCAGTGAGAATCCACAGAAGTCATCTGATCTGCCACACCACGGACTGCAGCCAGAGAGAGACCAGAGAGGGGTTATCAGGAGCACACCGAGGCCAAGGACACGACACAGAATCACCACTGCACTGGAGACCCCAGAGCCACGCTCGACACGCCTGACGCTTCTGCAAGGTCTTCACGTTTCACAACAGAACAAACCAGGTTTTTTGGCTATGTTTTCACTCATCTGACAGGAAGACCCACAACACTCACAGAGAGCGGTATCTGCCAGCTGCACGAAAAATGTAGCTCCCAACCTTCCCAAAGGCTTATAAAGGGGGAAGTATAACAGCAGGTGTTAGAGAGGGCTCACAGCCTCCAAAGACTTCCCCTAAATAATATCAGACTCCTTTTAGGCATACCTGAGCAGGTACAGCCTTCCTGGAATTTAGATTAAAGAAAGAGTTTTTCTTCTCGAATTCAGTGCTTTAGGAATTTGTTCGGAATTTAAATATTGTATTTTGAATTAAAATAAAACAATAAAAAAGAAAACCCAAACCACCACCACTGCCTGTGTTTGCCTGCTTTTAAATGCAAATGAACTGCCAAAGGAATTACCTGCCCCTGACAGACCATTTGCCTTCAGTGGACCAGACACTAGGACTACTTTATTACCCAAAAAACTGTTTTGACTTCATACATAGTTTTTTGTTCAGGATGGCATGATTTCCATTTCATGAAACTTCTTGTTTTAATAAGGAAAACATTAAACAGCCAGATTGATCACTGGCTTTCTGTTAAATAATGCAGTACCACACTCAATATTCAAATTAAATCCAAAAAGAAACGAAATAAAAAACAAAGACCAAAGAAAGGGCAAGACAAAAATCCTGATAACTTTATACAGAAATTTTATATCTAGGCTTAAATTGAGAATGCAGGTTAATCTCAAAAAAAAAAAAAGATGAAGAATAGATTAAAGTACTGCATACGTAGTTGAACTGAGGCCTTCAATGGTTGACATCATTTCATCATAAATATCTTCCTCTATCCTTCCCTTCTGAGATGAATTTCTGAGGATGAAATGAAATCTGTGTGACAAATGCTACTCAGAAACACGTAATGGGTACAGAGCACACTTCCTCAGCACACAGTGGGGCAAG
This sequence comes from Tichodroma muraria, assembly GCA_013390105.1. Classification (NCBI taxonomy): domain Eukaryota; kingdom Metazoa; phylum Chordata; class Aves; order Passeriformes; family Sittidae; genus Tichodroma; species Tichodroma muraria. The sequence continues at coordinate 55,679 of WAAG01026730.1, read as the reverse complement.
CTTCCAGGGAGAAGTCAAAGCAGAATGCTCCAAACTGATTAAAACATACACCCATGAGCACTTTACTAAGCGTTTCTCTAGTTAGTCAAGTTTTCAAGATAGCGTTTTGACAAACACAGGGGATGTTCCGCAAGTGAAAATCAGCTCCTCATTTAACTCAGTGCTACAGGTACAATTCTTTATCACGTTATAATGGCAAACGTTGACACTAACCAAGTCCAAATCTTTCCACTGCTCCTTAGGGCTCTCTCTTCCCCATTCCCTCCCACCCTGCGGCAGCCCAGCAAGCAAAATGTGATCTGAATGACTGGGGGGGGCAGCAGATAAGAAGCTTCTTTTAGAGTCTGTTAACAATAACAAACATGAGCTGAGAAGTCTTCTAAAAGCCAAAGATTCAGCTTAACCTTTCTAAGGCAAGACTACCATACACTCAGTGATTAATCAACAAAATGATCACATCCTTACAGAACACTGAACTGCAAGAGGAGCACAAAAAAGAAAAGAAGGTACTTGACAAACCTATCAGAAGTTCTCTGGCGCCCAGTAGAACACAAAGGTATTTCCTAAATAAAATAGGAATTAAGAGTAAGTTACACACTCATTCAATAGCAAACAACTATGGGAAACAAACATCAAGAAATTGCCCAAACCATTTTTATCCAGAAATAAAAGAAATCAAGAACCATTCTCAAATAGAAATGTTTTTAAAAATCAATCCTTTCCAGCAATGTTTTCTGCTGTAACAAGTGAGAAGTGTTTTCTGACAAAAAGATTGTTTGAAAATAATTAAATAGATCTTCCCTCTCACTTTTCTCTACACAACAAAATAACTAAGCAAGCACCAGCAGAGGCAAGCAGACTGGAAACCACTTCCACACACCTGAATGGATGGATAGATGCTTAAACTAAAATTTACTGCAGCTGTGGCTCCATGACCACACCTGAAAGCATGCACAACTCCTGCTTCCAAATTTCAGGAAGTGGAGATGGAGGAAAAAAATCAATTTTCTTACATTTTTAAAGTCTTGATATTTTTAAAAAAAAAGTTTTTAAGACTTTAAAATTCTAAGAATTCTTGAACTTAAAATAATCCAGTTGCAGGGAGAGCATGTGGAGGGACTATTTATTTTCTATACATTTCAATTAAGTACTGAGTGCATGTTTTT
>WAAG01026730.1:0-54490 GCA_013390105.1 Tichodroma muraria | reverse complement strand
CTATGTGTGTTTTTTTTTTTTTTACAAAACTACATGTACCAGGCAGGATCTCAAGGTGAAAAATTAGTAAGAAAAACTCGGTAGTTTCGCTTTGAAGATATACTGTGATTACAGCGTGCCAGAGAGACTGGCAGCCTGAATACGGCTGAGTTCTGACAGCGAGAGATGCTGCACGGCCACCTCTCAGTTCCGTGCGCACGCCGAACGCCCAGGGCGAGAGCAGACATCCAGCCGCAAAAGCCGCGGCAGGGTCTGAGTTCCCCAGCGCAGGCAGCGGCAGCAGTTTGCGATCTCTTTGCTGACCTTCCTCCGCCTGCCCTGGGAGCTGGAGCAGTCGCTGCTGACGCTCTCCCGGTGGCTGAGGTGGGCGAAGGGCCGCGCCGCCCCCCAGGACTCCAGGTACCGCGTCATCCGCACGGACGCGCGCATCTTCAGCCCGTCGTTCACTCGGGTTTTGGGGAGGTGGTTGTTTGACAGGCACTGCTTGGACTAACAGAGAGAAAAACACGCTCACGTGCAAGGCAGGAATTCAGACAAATCACAGAATACTGAAGCTCCGTGTGTTGGGCGGTTCGAGACCATACAAACCGTTTAGTAGGGCTCTGAACACGCCAGCAACGTGCCAGCCAGCCTCAATTCCTTCATCTCGCTTAATTAAAGTGAGCTAAAGCAAATCGCAGCGCACACAAGGAATTGCTTCAGCTGCCTTTACGAGACTTCGCTCGCAACGCTGCAACAGCCGCACTTCCAGGTTTATTTGCAGTGATGCAAGGGCTCACAGCATCTTAAGAACACGCATAGTTTCTTTGCGGTCAGCACTCCAGCAGGGGAAAAAGGTGCCAAATTCCTGAGCTGGGGCGTATCAAAACAGTGGTTAGAAGATCCCCCAAATTACAGACTCCACTTTTGATTATATCCCTGCGTCACAGGTGCTGAGTAAGGCAACACAGACAGGGTGTACAGCAATACCCTTGCAGAACTACAGAAAAGCTGAAACTACAGAATAAACCAAGACATAGATGGCTGATAATTCTCTAACATTTCACAAGTGTCTTCAAGGGAGCAGCAACGATTCTAGCAGACAACTGCTCATTCCCTCGTTCTGAGAATATCTGCTGTGTGCAACTGGGGAAGGGTGGGGGGCGGGAGTGCAGTATTGAAAAATGTAACCAAGATAAGATTGAGTTCTTGCTAATTAAAAGTCACTCTATGCTGTTCCTTCCTGTAGAGGTCAGAAAGGAAAGAAGTTTCTCATTTGCATTCTTTTTTCATTTGAAACGTTTTACTTACTGGCAACCACAAGCCAATTCAAAATAGCAGTACTCCAGGTGTCCGTAGTTACCAAGCTCTAAAGGAGCAGCCCACAGTTGCTAACTTCACACCCTGACAAGAAGGTGAATCTTACTTTTCAGATAGTGAGGGAGTTGTCTGATGCTATTTTACAGGGAGTATTTTAGCTGAAAGTGGCCACATACTACAGGTATTCTTCCATTCCTTCATCCTCATCTTTTGACCTGGGTTTTTGAGACACTTCATACAAATACATAGTCAAATATGTGTTTTTACTCCAAGTGGGTCACACAAGAGGTTTCAGCATAACACTTACTACCATCAATGTAATAATAGGCATGTCATAAAAAAGCAGGATGTGCTTTCAGATCTGAACTCCCAAATCCAAGCTACTCAGGTGACTCACATCATGCTTTAATTCTGATCCAGAATGAAAAAGCTGTATGCACCACAGAAAACTATGTACTTACAATATCGTCTTGATATTATTATATCAAGCATATACTTGAAAAAATGCATATATTTGAAAACAAATACATACCCTTGGATCGATCACTAAGTATGTTTTGATGTTCATGGATTCAAGGTAAGGATCCCTCAGGTGTCCATTCCCTTCTTCTACTTCATAAGCTTTGCCTAGGTGATTTAATGTTGCTTCAGTGATGTGCACACGGCTAAGAACGGGAGAAAGAACAAGAGACCCAAACACTCACAGAAAGGTCACATTAAGCATTTAATTTACATTTCAATGGCCACTGCTGACATTTCTGCTTTTCAGACATCCCCTGCTTTGGCAGCCAACTGAAAAATCCTGACAGTACTTAAAATTGTATTTGCAGTCTTTTACTGCAGTACATCATTCCTAGCAAACATGCTAAAAAACACTTCCCATAATGAGATAGTATTGGTATAAAATTAAATTGAAATAAGCAGGGAAATAAACGAAACAAGAAGAAATAAGATCAAAGGAGATCTGATGACTCACAAGACAGACAGGCTAACAGGCAGGTTGTGAGAACTGCAGGGGAAACTCATGAACAAAACACAAGCAAGGATTGCTTTGTGCTAGAAATGCACAAGGGTTGGGGGAGGCACAAAGTCTGGGAAAAGAAAGCTGGGGAAGATATTTTGTTAACTCTTGAAGAGAATTCTGAAAGTCTGCCTTTTCTGACTGAAACAATCCGAGGAAAAGGCAACACAGCAACAACAACAACTCTCTTCTGAGGAGAGCAGCCAGTATTTTTCTATACCTATTCATACCTTCCCTTAAACGTTATTTCACTCAGTATCCCAAATCATGTATTTCCACATAAGTTATGAGTAATATATCTTGCCATATAGTTTCTCATCAAGACACTGGAGGGAGTTCATAAAATAGCATTTCTTAAGTTCTACTTTCTCATTGTTCATCTTCCCATGCTTTTCTCACTATTCTTTGGCACAGAGGGCTTAACACTGTCCTACAATCCATTAGCTCAGGGCTGGGAAAAGCACAATTCCAGAATGGAAACTGGCAGTGTGCAGCACTGCTGCCTAACTACAGAGAGCAAGGGAATCACTGTCCCGTCCACCTCTCCTTCCTAAAGCTGGACATAGGTTTGCATGAAGGTAATGTGTCCAAGACTTGAAAACTACTGGCTGTAGCTTCGAAGAAGGAAGAATAAAAACTTCCTCAGTACTTTTCAAGCCAACAGTAAGAGCTGAATTGCAGAGGGTGCACCCTTTATTTGTTTACTAGTAATTTTCTAAAAAAAAAAAAAAATTAATTGTTGCCTTGACTACACAATTTTGCAATTAAGGTGAACCTTCAAATCTGAAATTTTAAAGTTTGCTCTAAAGCATCATTTTCTTCCACAGAGACTGGGCATTCTGGGTGATGTCTGTGCCCTGAGCCTTAAAACACAGCCCTCTGCCGCAGAAAGATTCCTATACTTTTCTACTTACTCCAAAAAGCAGTACTTTTGTTCACTACCCACCGTTCTGCATTTCACCAAGCCTCCTCTCCCTCAAATCACACGCTGGCTACTGGCTGCCGTAGGACATTTCGGATCTTATTGCAAACTTCCCCTCAAATTAGATGCCAGCGATCTCTCAGCAGTTGCTAATTGCTTACTGGATTCCAGGATAAGCACACAACCAAGAGCTGCTCTCACAGGCAAGCTGCCGCACGCACGGCTGCCCTTGCCATGCCAGGACAGAACCCAGCACACCTCGCCCAGTTTCTTTCCTCTGCTGACAAGAGAATAACACATGCTGTGCTTTCAGGCATTTACACATTAGAGAGAGCTGGCCATAAATGCATTTTTAGTTTTGTTTTTTATGCTACTCCTTTCTACTTCAGTAGTGTATTACACTGTTATGAATCTAAGTAACTTTTAAAAACACTAGGAAGAGGAACAAAGATACTCTGCCACTGGAAGGAAAACACTTATAGAGCTAGAAGTTTTCCTGCATCCTTTCAAAAGTCTTTAGAATTCCTTCATTTACAGAAGCTTAAAATAGATACGCTTTCTATTTCAACAAAAACTTCCAGCTGGTTCCTAATGACAAAGCTGCTTCCAAAGGAGCAGGGCTAGCTAACACTGGAATGAGGAATCCCCAACAAATAATTTCCCTGTAGAGCAGGAAACAAATACAACGGAACATTTGCATAGTGAATGATTCCCCCTCCATCCTGTCAGGCTCAGTCTTCAACAAGTGGAAGGTATTTCCTCTGGCCAGTTTTGAAACACAAGATGAGTGAATACTATACAGCTATAGGTAGAAGAAATAATAAGGATGTTTCTGAATCAGCATGAAAACGAAACTAGCTTAATTCTTTACCAGCTTATCAACTATAAACTTGACAACCATAAGGGAATAATCAGAGTTTTCAAGATCAGGCAAAGGTCCTAAAGGTGACTAACGAAGTATGTTTTTGTGCCATATTCAGACCATTTGCTTTACCAACAAAAGAAACTTTACAACTCTGTACTCTTGTTTAATCACACTGAATCCACACACTAAACCCTTCCAGCCTGGCTGGTGGTGTAACTGTTAACCAAGCTCCACGTTGTTTTCTTTCTGTTTCAGTCACCAATGCAACAAAGCACTTTGACATTCATAACCTCTCATCACTTGATAAATCCCTTTAATTTTTAAGTTACAAGCATATACCTAAAAGCAGTCTGAGGTACAGAAATAACAAGTAAAGCTATAATGTCACTGATTAGAAATACTTACTAAAAAGAACCAACTTGCACAGACTATCATGACACAAAAAAAATCATAGTCTGATTTGGGAATAAAAAAAGGAAAAGTCTTATAATGGCCTTTTTTAATGCACACTACCAAAGTAAGAAAGAAAAAAAAGAAAAAAAAAGAGATTTCTTAGATTAATTCTAATCCTTAAATTTAACTTAGAAAACAGGAAAAGAGTATAGTTTCCTAAACAAGGAAAAGGCAAATGCTGGTGATTTTAAAAAACATTTATATTTGTTCTGTTCAACGAGCATCTTAAAAAGGCTACAAGAGACCAACCTCAGACCAAATCGTTCTATCATGAGCAGCAAATGGCAAAATGGCAAGTTATATTCCTGCTCTGCCTCAATCCTCCCATTCAGCACCACTCCCTTCCCTTCATTCTGCCCATGGCAAATGCACAACAAACAACAGCTCCATACTTTCCTTGCTGGGATACTCCCCATGAGGGTTCATTTTAATTTCTGAGTTGTTTGGCGCTTTGAGCGGTAGGGGTGGTGAATATAGTGCTGATATAAATCAGGTGGGACTGATCAATACTTTAGCAGAAACACCGGGTAAAGACAGCTTGGCCTTGTTGAGCCAAGGAGCGCAACTGCTCTTTAGCTAAACTCACAAATGCAGAATTATCCCCGTGTACGGCATGGATTAACTAAGGCAACACGTTTCTCCCGTGAAGGGAAGGTCAAGAAGCAGAGCCACTTGCCTAAGAAGAGAATTTTATAGCTCGTTGAAAACGCACTCAGAAAACGTGGAGGTTTCCCAGCTCTGCTGCTAAGCAGGCGGGAGCCCTGCCCTCCGCGCGCGCCCCGGCCCGGCTCACCCCGGCACCCCGGCGGACTCCATGCGGTTGGCCAGCGACACGTCGTGGGACCACACGTCGTACTGCCACTTGCGCAGGCCGATCACCCCGCACAGCACGTTCCCGGAGTGGATCCCGACCCTCATGTTGATGTCCACGCCCGTGGCTTCTCTCACCTGCCTGGGGAGGCAGCAGGCGATTAGAGCAGGAGGCTTGTCGTTCTCCCTCCTCCTCCTGCTGAGGTTCAGTCTCATCGCACGCTTGGTGCAGAGACGAGACGAACGTACGGTCAGAACTGTGCAACTACAGCCAATAAATACACTTTGAACGTTGACGAGAAAACTAACTGCTTAATTCAATATCCGCACGGTATCTATATTTTAAACAGCCTTCTGTGTAATACTCACTTTATTGCTTCACACATGTCGAGCCCCATTTTAACACAGTTCCTGGCATGAACTGGTAAGGACACAGGCAGGCCTGAGACACAGTAGTAACAGTCTCCCAGGATTTTTATTCTCATGCATTCATTCTCCTGCAAAATTACACCAAATATCTTTAACAGGAAAAAATTAACTGCAAGTAGGCCAAGAGATCAAAAGGCTCTGGTTTGAGAAAGTCAGGCTTTGTTCAATCCTTGTTGAAACAAAGCTTACTTCTTTTACCCCACATCTGAATGCCTGGATGTGGCTCACTGGAGAGAACAAAACTGACCACTTAAAAGCATTTCTGAAATAAAACCATCTTATTAGTTCCTCACCTTTCTCTTGGAACTGTGTGCAATTGAAAAAAACTATAAAAATAAAATAAAACCCACATAATTTACCATCTAAAGGATGAAATCTACTTATCTATGTTTTAATCTTCATCTTGAATTATGGGAAGTTTTCCTTTTATTTTTACATGGCAGCCTCATAAGTAATAGTGTGAGGTGTCATAAAATCTCTCAACACTGAGGGAAAACTTAGAAATTCAGATGCCCAACTGGTAGCTGTGCAGATGCAAAATGGGGGTTTTTTTATTATTTCAAACATGACTGAAGAGGAAGCTGGCAAACACTACAGTTTGCTATTGCTAACACTAATACGATACTAAATGGCAGCAAAAAAACCTTTTCCTAATTGTGTAACAGAGGATACTGCTGCCAATGACTGGCAGGAGAGAGCAAAAAGCCTCTGATACTGTCTTTTGTTAACACTTTACTGAAGAATTTTAACTGCAAAGGTTGCAAGCACGCCAGGGCTAATTCTGCCAGGCTGTGTAGTGTTTGACTGACAAGCAGAGATGCCTTAATTTGGGCCAGCCAATACCTCCAGCTGTTCAACCCTAACTGCTGTGGGAGCACAGTTCCTAAATCAACTCCAAAATCAGCTCAAATGTGTGGCAGTTTCCCAAACTGAGCTGCTCTACCTCATCAGTTAAAGCCTTTAGGGAACATTCATCATTCTCCACATCCTAATCCATCCCAGTGGGTTCTGAGCAGTGCCACAAGTGACAAGCTCAGAGGGATCAGCAGGGAAACCCAGCCCTGGATTAGAGCTGCTGCACTTCAGCATCCAGCTCAGTGTCCAGCTTAGCCATCAATTTTTATTAGGTAAATTGGAGCTTGCAACATTTGTACATTATGGAAAAGATGACAGAACACTCTGGCAGAACAAAAATAGCACAAAAAGCAGAAACGTTTTCTCACAGCTCAACCACAAAGTTGCAAAAGACATTGACTCACTAAATCCAGACATTACAGTGCAATTTGCAGACAGCAGTGAGAAATTAAAATGCATCACTCAAAATCTAGGATTTTTCTATTTTTGTATCTGCAAAACAGTTACAAAGCCTGACCAAATGTGTTTAACCTCAGCTTCGACTTCAGCATTAAAAGAAACTTTGCCATTTGGCAACTAAGATGACATAACTTACTCTATATCTTTATAACTGCTTTACAACAATACAATTGCAAGAGATATAACTTTTATTTGTCAGTACTTAAACACTTAACAGCAACTGACTTCAGATAAATGCAATGATTAGCCATGTCATTTAGTCAAAAATGTTACTAGCAGCTTAGTCAGGTTTTAATCAGTGGTATATTTAAGAATTTATTCAATGATATCCACAAGGGTTTAATTACAGCAATTTCACTCCAATGCTACCTTAAAGGTTTTAGTTTTCCAACTTTTTCAGACAAATTTTTAGGATTTCACAAACACAACACACAAACATGTAGGTGATACAGTCCCTGTAATGTGAGAAATAAAAATCTGAGTTTGTGATTGCAGCTGCAAAAAATTAACCTCAAGCAGCACCTGGAAGTGGTAACAATTCCTGCCAGTCTGAAGGGTCAATATTGAGGGTATGCCTTAATAGGGACCATTTTAAACTACTCACCATTCTTACACTTTTTGCTAAGTATCCATTAGTAACAGGAAGCTTTCTTTAGCTCACTCACTCCTGAGCTAAAGAACTCTTTGCCTATGAATTTATGAATTTAAATGTGTGTCTGAGAGTTCTCCATTTGTGGAGTCAAACCTTCGAGCTGAACACTGCAAAGCTCCTCAGCGGAGTTGGTACACAGAACCTCCTACAGCCCTGCTGCAATCACTTATCACCATCAGACAATTTCCTAAATGATACAGATAAATTCTCCACACCCAAGAACTGGAATTACAGTAGCAACTTGTTAAATTTCCCTTTTTTGTTTTGCATTTTGTTTTAATGTGATTTTGCCAGCAAGCTTTAAAGCAAAAGCAGCCTTGCCTTCCTGACTTGAGGACTAACACTCAGCTGCCTCCTGTTGTGCAAAAAACCTACTTTTTCCAAAGTCCTTTATCCTACAGCATAAACCATAAACGTACCTTTGCAATCTGATCAAACTTTCCGAAGAGTTCATTCAGCATCACTACAAGTTCCTTAGGAGAGCAGTCACTGGCAAGGCGAGTGAATCCTACGATGTCTGCATAAAGAATGCTAGACAAGAGCAAAAGGAAAAAGCAGGAAAAGTGAAACATGAAGATTGAAAGTGAAACATGAAAAGTGAAACATGTCAATTCCACAGTCAGCAGAACTATTGAAATGCATTTGACTGAAAACACCTCTCTCCTCTTAGAGAAACAACTCCAGCAAAAAGGGTTCAAGTTATTTCTCCTGATTTAAAAGACTGCACTCCAGTTCCACACACGTTATCTTTCCATAACAGGAAAGAAGCTTGCTTCAGACTGAAAGTCTGCCTTCAAATTTTAATTTCCCTGGACCATATGGACTGATAAGAATCAGAAGTTTATATTAATACAATTATTTCTAGGGTTTTCACTTACCTAACATTTTGGTGTCTTTTTACATATAGGCTGTGGAAGTTGTTGTCATGCATTTGCCTGTTATCATTGGTTTCCTTCAGTCGCTCAATGATTGCCAGCTTCATTTCCATAGAGATATGAGCAGGCAGGATGGATAAAAGCAAATTTTCCTAAAAAGGGGGGAGGGGAGAAAGAAAAATAATGCAAAATTATTAACACAATAAGTTTGAAACTGCAGAATGCTACTGAGTGCAAGAAGGCATTAAAAAAACAAAACAAAAATGCCTTTATTCAAACAGCTTTTGAGTAATGTATGTCAGGTTTTCCAGAAGACACTTTTACATTGTTGTTCTCCAAATTATTAATTTCACAATTATGTTGCATATTTTTTCTTTTGTTCCTTGTGGCCTACGTGTGACATCCCTTTGTAACCATGAAACACACACACACAAAAAATGTCAGTATTCAGTACTACATTTTCTGGATAAGTTACACGTTATTTTGTCCACCAATGACAGTGTTATGTTGGCATTGTCTGATAAAGTTTCTGTAAAAGCTTATGTTTTGCACCTAAGAATCTATTCAGTATTAAAAATATTTGTAAATTATCAAATGCTGGAAAAGCAGGAACAGATACAAAAGTGTCAGCTCCATGCTGCTGTAACTAAACTGAAGCAATGCCACTGAAATAAAGTCTTTTGAACTGAACAGAAACAGACTCCTCCTAACCCACTTCCACTGCTTGACTACTGGGGCACCGTTTTACACTGGCTCTCACTCAAAAGCCCACTCTTCAAAGACGACCCTGGTGAGTTGCTGGGTAGAAGAGGACGACAAAAGGAGAAAACTTTGAGCGAGGAAGGGCTCTCCCACCGCAGAGATGGAACAGGAAATGTTGTGTGGAAGAGCTACAAGCGGGAACTTTTGCAGACAACATCAACAGCAAGATTAACACACTGTGCAGCCAAGTAAAATGCTAAATGCTGTCCCCTGGGACCAAGTCCTCGTCCCCTTTTCCTGAATACCCAATTCAGCCATGTGCATGCAGCAGTGAGCTGCCAGGGTTATTTATCCAGTGCCTGTCCCCAAGAAGAAATACCCTGGGATCACAGAGGGAAGAGACAGTCCTTGAGCATCAAGTACTCATCTACAGAAGGTATAGGCAGCAGCTTAGGTTGAGACTGATCCCAGAAACAGAAACACCTCCTTTCCCTCAGCTGCTGCTCTGGTACTAGGAGAGTCAGGCCTGGGAAAGAACTTAAACTGAGGGCCGAATCCCAGGGAATATAACAGGGATTTAACAGTTGGGAGGTTGACACATGACACAGTTTTCAAGGAAGCCATGAGGAACCCTGAACTGCAGCTCTCACATCTTTTTCACAGAGAAGAAGTGGGTGGCAGAAAGGATACTCAGAATTACCTGACAAATCGAAACATGGATGAAAAGAAAAATCTCCATAGACATTTACATTTCAAACAAGCAAGCATTAAAAAAAAAAAAAAATCCCAAAACCAAAATCCTGAACACCCATGGAAGTGAGCACATTGCCCAGGCAATGAGAGCGCACTGCCTGCATAACATGATCAGAGAAATTCTGCCAGGGCTTTCATGCAGATTTGTCATCTCATCTCACAAGATTAGCATCAGAGAACAGATCGCACTAGCAGTGTGGCATTTTCTTCTTTCCAGTTTGATCAGGTCTGTCACTCTTCAGCCCCTACTTTTTATCCAATAACTGGTGGGCAGAGAACATGGTAAACATCAGCCTTGTAGAGCTCTCCTTAACCCTATTTATACCAGGAACACTACCCCAGTTTCAGCTTTGGTATCTCCTTACAATTCTTCCTCAGTTAGAAATCCATGTTCCTTGATTATTCTTTGGATACCACTGGAGTTTAGGGAAATACATATTTTAATCTATCATATGATTTTTCTTTTCCCTTCGCATCCAATTTTCTCCTTCTAGAAAAGGAGAAATAGTTTGTGAGACAATAAAATATAAGAACAAAAAATACTTTAGAATTCAACGCAAAAAAAGGTGACCAAGGGAAGCATAAAACTAAATGCTAAAACTACCTTACAAGTAACTTCAGGGTATTAAAGGTATGTACTCTTAAGTTACCTTAGGCCACTCCCAGGGATAGTTTATTCTAAGAAAAAAGGAACTAAAATGACTGGCAGTTAGATTCCTGTTACAAATACTGTGATTTTCATGTAGACAAGCCCCAGAAAACAGCTTCCTCCCTTTAACTTCCTTCTTTTGTTACAAATGGCACAACTTTTATTTTTGACACTAGGTAGGTATCTCAAAAATTGGACCAAGCCTTTCAACATGGATTAGTCACCAACCTTATGAATTTATACAGACTTTGGAAATTAAAAGAAGCAATTCATAACATGAACTAGCTCACTCACTTGTTGCCTCTTTTCAATCTTCAGTTTCATTCGGACCTGAATGCACTTTAAGGTGTATCTGTACAAATCCCACGAAGCAACCTGCATTTGGCGTTTGTGAAATGCACCCATGAAGTTGCCACAAAGGAAAATGACAGCATTGGCGAGGAGCTGCACAAGAAGAAAAATATTTACCTACTGCAGGGCAGTCATTGATACTTCACTAACACATTTATTAGTCCCATAAAAAACAATCAATCCCAGACCACGTCTCACTTCCTCTTACCCCATCCCACAACAAATCACTGTTGCAATTACCCAGGATGGACCTGGCAGATATAATTTAACTTTCACAGTCACAGGCAGAATCATGGAACAGATATCCTATGTGATATGCTATGATATCATTCAACATTTATTTGCAGGCACCAGTGTTTGGTTTGTGGAAAACCAGTGCACAAACTCCTGCATCAGCAGGCTGTGTGGAGCATGGCCCACGCCTGCACGGGAGGAGCTGGGGTGCTCCTTTGAACACACCCTGTTAATGAGTGTTGGGAGCCCTGAACGCAGCCAGCAGCATTCCCAGGCCCTGCTGGCACCCCAGGGCAGTCGTGGCCCCTTTGATCCACCCCGTGGGCGGTGCCTGATGCAGGTAGGCAGACCCACCTGAAAGAGCACAGACTGGGAAGAGTGACTGCGACTAAGCTAGGCATATTTTTAACAACTTAGTTTAAAAATTAATATAACAACCCTGTTTTTTCCACTTAGGTCAGAAAAACAAAATGCACTATAGATTTAAAAGTCTGCAATTTTACAAAAAGCCTAAGGGGTTTTGGGGGGCTCCAAATACACAACCTTGAAACATCAAGGTGGAAGTCTGGAACTTTTCTAAATAGATTAGTTATGCCAAAAGCAAGGGGTAACTTGACTAGGGTATTTCATTATGTAACCAAGTTATTTCCTTACCTGAAATGGAATGGATTCCTTATTTTCTTGAGAAGTCACACTTAACACAGTTAGAACAACAATATGGGAGAGAGCAGAAACAACACTAATTATGACAGCACCTCTCATCCCAAAGGGTAGCATGGTATAAACTGTGAAGATTATGAACAGAAAGAATGGCACCTTTGGAAAGAAAAAGAAAAAATTAAAAAGAATCATGCATACATGTTATTAGGTGAATCCTAAAAACCACTACAGAAATAGGGGCAAAGTAGTAGGATTCTTGCTCAATTTCAGGCTGAACAATTAGATATTGATGTTTCAAAACACAGTTAAAACCATAAGGACAGTGGTAGTTCTAAGAGTTTTGAGGAATTAGCAGCTACAGGTTCATGGACAAGATGGGTCAACATGACATACCACCTAAACTTTTTTCACTTGTCCTTGCCCTTTATCCTGAACTTATCCTTTACAGCTGGAGATGCACTTTGTACTCACACATCAGGAACAGTGTGTTGCAAGGGTAGCAATACTGAAGAGAATCAGATTTCTCACCTGCTGGAAGATATTTTTTCTAATTTTAGCATCACCCAGTCATATGTGTATGTTTGCTTTGTGTTTGATAAAAACCAAAAATCCAGCCAGTACTTCCTGGTCCTCCCACAAGAGAATAACCTTTATTACTACTATTATTACTATTACTAACTGCACAGACTTTACAAAACACAGAACTAAACTGCTCCAGATCAGTGGGAAGGTCTATAAAACTTACATAAATATAAAACTTATATTTATAATCCATATTTATGGACTTGTTACAATTGTTAGCTTACACATATATGGAAACTAACCACCCTGATCAGAGGAATATATTGCAGCATTCCTGGCTCAGCTCCATCTCATCACAGCAACTAAATTTGTGCCATGCCAGACAGGAGCTTCCTTCGAGGAAGTCTCAAGGTCCAGTCTGCCCTTAAATATTTTCCCAGAATAGGCAGTATGACTGGGACAACAACAATCAGACAAACTGGCAAATAAAAGTTTTCATTCAATGAAAATATTTTTCTGTGTATATCTTAATATTTTAGCTGGAGTAAAAACATTTTTTTCCGTGTATTTGCAACCCCCATCACACAATGTTCTGAATGCTGTGTGATAGTTTTACAGGCACAAGCAAGGGATGGACAAACAAAGACCATGCCTACATTTAAACAGTAGCTTTAATTAATGATAAATTCATAACTTGAGGTGAAAGGCTGAAATAAGTCTACTCACTCTCCGAGTAGGGCGTCCTTATATTTTAGACTTAAAATCAATATGAATGAATTATTACCACTTGACGACACCACATTGGTTTGCAGCACTGAAAGCAACAAAACCAAATCTTGCTTTGTTATATATTTGTTTTTATAGTTAAGAAAAATACATCTGGGGAGGGATGTTCCTAAGGCAATAGGCACTTCCTTAAGTCAAAAAACATGAACAGTAACTCTAAATGTACAGTGCTAGATCCAGGCCATAATGTAAATCAGATTTTGGTTGTTTAACTGATAATTTCTGTCTTTTTTTATTTAAATAAAAAGGGGCAGATTTGTAAAACGAGATAAAAAGTCATTTTTATTTAATTAAAACTCTTCTGCTTGCATTATGAGATCTTAGGAGGAGTTTCCTACAAATTATGATATTTTTGGCATCATGAAATCAACCATCTTCTGATCAGAGATAGCAAGCAATGAAGTTTAGCCACACCCAGCAATGCCAGGATGTGTCATTAATCCTTATTGTTCACTTCACCTCTCCCACTGACTTAAAAACCTGCTCCCTAGGGCACACCCAGCTCTGGAGTCCTTTACACATTTCTTGAACACCTCTTTGACCCAAATAAATTAAAAAAGGAAATATTATTAACAAAAAAATCACTCAGAAATGAATTAATAGTAATTAAGATTTAGTTTTTATAAACTTAGTTTAGTATTTATAAAAATACTAAAAAAAAATCCAATTCAATTACAACTTAAAGATGCAATTCCCTCATAGGCTTATGCAATTATCAGATTTTTTCACTGAAACGTATTTTCACTATAATATAGAACAGCAACTAAAATTTACTGCAATAAATCAGTAAATCCAATTTTTTAAAAGTTAACCTAAACGTCAGAAGAGTTATTGCACAGTTATAAGATTCTGAAAGACTAAAGCACACAAACACATCCAGTGACCACCAGTTCTGTGTAGGTGCCTGAACGGACACAGCACACGCATACCTGTTCCCACAGCTGGTAATCACTTCCCTTTTCAAAAAGGGATACATATCCCACAGTGAGGAAGCAGATCCAAATCATCACTCCAAAGAAGGTCAGCCACCTCCGAAACAGGGATTCCATGCAGAGCAGCACGTACATGACTGCGAACAAGGCCAGGGCAGCACACACTGCGATGGTGAAGGCAAGGTGGGAGTGTGCTTCCTGCAAAACAAAACAAAGGGTCACAGCTGGTCCAAACGACCCCCTCAGAAAAACCAAAAATGCTTCTATACTGCCCTGGAAACAGCTTGGGTACCTTTGGAATAAGTTAACCTGGGGTTTTAAGTAGACTAGCTGTGGCAGCACGAACATTTTCTGATATGCACACATACAGAGATAATATAATAAATACTATTATAGATACTCATTCTATCCCAGTTCCACCATTATTATTTTCCAAACTAGCTTAAAAGGCAACCCCCAACCACTAAATTCTAACTGTACTGTATCTATAATGCAGATGTACCCACAGAAATATATTTAGAGTTCAAACTTTGCTAAAGAGGAATGTAAGCCCCAGTGCTGACACTGGGCAGAGCCCACACTGCTCTAAGTTTTACAGAAGATAAAATATTAAAAATAGTGTTGCTACTTTTTTCCCTTCCTAAGAAATAAAATGTAAAAGGGATACAAGAGCAATTGGTAAAATTTGATTTGCTGCCAAAGAGAGACTTGAAGTCCCTTTATCATGAAGCGCAGTGTTTGGAAAGCAGTGTTAAAAGGCAATGAAGGATTATAACAGCTACTTTACTACCTTTTTACAATATTATCTTTAAATCAGCTCCTCTTCTTACCAGCTGTCACCTGGGCTTGTACAACACCAGATTTCTTTACAGAAAATCAAATTACACTACATAAGAAAAAAAATCTTCAAGCTGCATCTTTTCTATGCCTATAGGATCACCACTCTTTGCTACCTAAATATTGATTCTACTAATCACTCATTGTACTGGGAGGTTCCTGTTGTGTTTTTATTCACAAAAAAAAAAACACAAAAAAACCCCCCCAAAAAAACCCCAAAAAAAACCCAAAAAAACCCCCAACTGAAATTATCATTTACAAATCTTTTAAGATAAAAGGACCTCAGGAATAACCTAATGTAAAACCAACAAGTCACCATAATATTTTCAATTTCTTAGATTACTCTTAAAAATATATGAGAAATGCAGGACATTTTACCTTATCTTCTTGTTCCTTCCTTGGCCCTTTTAGTATTTACTATCACAGCTAGCATTCAATACAGATTAGGATTAGTTCTTAATATATATAGACAGGAAAAACAATCCTTATAGTAACTGTGCATGTGCCTGACAACTGTCTCTTCTCTTCCCATCCTTTAAAAAACAGAGAATTACATGCACAGTTACTCGATATCTTTCAGCAGCACAACTTTGATACCATGTGGCTCAAAATATTACGTAGCCAAAAATGTTTAGTGTGCTCTGAAAACACTGAACACACACAAAAGAAGTTTACTCACAGTGGTAACAAAAAAGATGATAATCAGAGTGGTCCAGAAGAGGATGGCAATGAAGAGCAGCAGCAGCAGGAGGGGATGCTGCTGGCTGGTGTAGCGGTACTTCTCGTAGAGCGGGTCTGATATCCTGCCATCATCGCTCTCGTTGAAGAAGTATTTCCCTTTAGCTGGCATCTTCTCCCACGCTGGCTGCTGTTTCTCTCAGTGCACACAGTGACACAGCTGAAGCCACAGCTTCAGAGAGAAGTCTTGTCGTTTCGCAGCTGCCTCTGTGATCTTTAGGCACAAGGAGCAACCCACGTTCTCTGACTTTACTTCTCATGAGCATTAACTTCAGATTTCCAATGCAATCGAAAGCAAGAATTAGCCTCCCCAAAACCACAGGCAACTCATCATCAGCTCTAAGCACGAAGCTCCAGATCAACTTGCGTTGGTGCAGACAGGCGTTCTTGGCGTGAGGTGCTTTTAATTACTGCTTTGCAAGTCTCCAACTCCTTTCCATAAGCTTGAATCTCACTTCCTGGGATGAATCCTGCAGAGAGACAGGAGTAGTAAATTCATAGTTAATCATACACAATGTTCCCCCAAGGGGGAGGGAATAAAAACAGTTGATTCCTTAAACTTTCCTTGAACTTTCTACCTGCGTGCTCCGGCCCGCGAGCAAACGCTGCGTGCTGCTGGTGGGTGGGAGCCCAGGAGCCTCCTGCGTGGGCTGGTGCCCCGGCCAGGGGCTGCCCTGCTCGCCTTGCCCTGGCAACTCAGACATTTTCATATACAAATGCACTACATGGGTGGTTTTTTTTTTTCCTTTTGAGCAAATGACACAGCTCCTGTGAGCGTGTTGAGCAACTGAATGCTCGCAGCCCCTTGGAAGTTGTGTGCGCCTCTGTGCGTGTGTGTGTATAACCTTTAATCACAATACGCTTGGCATTCTTTCTCAAAACACACACCTTAAAAATTAATAAATCCTCTTTTATTCATTTCACACTTTAATTAAGGCATAGAAAAATGAGAAAAGAATACAGCTGTCCAAGCCAAAATTCATTAAACTTTTTTTTTTTTTAAATACTTAACATCTAGTTCTGTACATTTCATTCCACTCTAAGTAATACCGTTTCCAAGGCAATACACATGTTCTGCTAACAGTGAACATTAGGGAATAAACTGTATTGTTAATTTCTAATGACCAGTGTTTTTCAAATAGGTTCATGAATATAGTTCATTCAATGCCAAGAGCCATAAAAAAAAACCAAACTTGGGGATGTGATGGAGGGAAGCATGAAAAACAGGATTTCGTAAGTCTTATTAAAACTTGATAACAGGACCACAGCTTCTTTGCCACTTGACTGCTGTCACCATGGCGCCCAAGGCCACTGCTCCAGGGAGAAAGAATCCACTAAAAACCACTTTTTTTTTTTTTTGCCTCAGAAAAGCCAGATCCCAGCCAGTTACTTTCAAAACCAAATGCTTAACTGCATGCACATATTCAGGTTGCTTTCACACTAAAAGCAGGAAAAAGTTTCAGAAACCATACTGAGCGATTCTGCCTCTGTGAAATAGAGCCAAACACTAACATACTATCCAATTATTAATGAGCAAGCAGACAAAAACAGATATATCAATATATCAAAAAAAAAAGAAAAGTGTACTTTTGCAAAATGAGAAACTAGGATTTCTTTCCCAGAGTATGCCACAAGCTTGGATTAATCACAAATAAAGACCACGTTGCATCACTCTTATGCAGTAGTACTAAGAATAAACTGACACATGTATGAACATATTAACATGTATATATGTATAATAAGCAAATAAAATTGAATCTTTCCCATTTATAGTTAATGGTATACCTAATGTCTCACCTGTACTGGTTATTACTGAGCTTTTCACTATAATTAAAGTCGTCCCATTTTTTGCTTAAAATAATTACTTCAGTGCTCATACCATTTGCATGGGCATAATAATGCTCTTGAAAAGAGGTGTGGATCTCAGAAACCACTGACACTTAAAGGAGGGATGAAGAAGAAATTGAAACATTTGCATCATGTTTTACTGCATTTTCCAAGTCAGAGGTAACTGCACAATTACTTCACTTGGGCATAAGCCAGTTTTTTCCTGAAGAGGAAACTGTCAGAAGGTGTGCACAGGGGCAAACATTTCAATCTGAATTTGTCTGTCAGTAGCAAAGACAACACACTCCAGACAGCAGGAAGGTTTGGCCTCTGATGCATCAGACAGCTCATGGAACAGCCTGAGGAATTCCTTTACCATGGGCCTGGGCGTACAGGAACTCACTCTGCCTGATGAGAACGACTCAGTGAAGGAGATGATAGGCTTGCTGTCCCAGCTCCTTCTAAAAGTATATTTCAGAACAAAAACAATGAAGACCTTCTTTAATATACTTGCAGAAATATGATTTTAATGGTAATTTTTAGGATATAGAGGTATTTTGAGAGGGTACTTTATTTTTCCAATTAGCAGAATCCATTTTCAAAAAATAACTATTAATTGCTAAGCAGCTATACATTCACAATTATGTGGAATAAATTATCCTGTCTTGGGCTACTTAATATTAAAATCCAGGAAAAATTACTTCACAGTTTGTTTTCTGTAACTTCTCCTGACTATGTCAGTGAAAAAACAGTACCAAGGACAATGTCTATTCTGCAGGATTATACTGTGTGGCTGTGGTTCAGTTATCTGATGCTCAAAAAGTGAAAAATGGGTGCAGTGTCAGCTTGGAACTATCTCCGAACATTATTGAAGAATTTTACAGGGCATCAAATTGAGGAGACATGTCTTTTCAATACCCTAGCCAATTTTAATAAAAAAGAGATTGCTATCTCATTGATTTGTTTCTTCCTGGTTGATCTTCATAGATATGCACTGCAAGTAATTATGAATGACCCCTGGGTCATACAATTGTCTTCTCAAAACTCTCCTAGGTAAACAAACTATCCAACAGTACTTTATTGATTTACCAAGGATCCATAATGCACAGCATAAATGCTGCTTTGAGATGAATAATTCAATTCCAAATTAGCTTCAATCTGCATCCCATGTCTCACTGCCACTACCACCTCCCTTTTTAAAAGTCCCCACCTTTTGTGCCTTTCCTCCTTTGAATTTTTTCCAACAACCTTCCGAAAATGTAGAAGGTAGATTTGTGAAAGGGAAAGATTCTGTCATGGGTGGTGTCACCCACTGGAAAAAGGATCAACTCAACATCCTCCTGTTCAAATGTTTAAGGATCATGTGAGCACTGTGCACCACAGCATCACTTTTACTCTTTTTGGTCATGGTTTCTTGAAGATTTGTTGTTATGACATACCAAGAGAGGTGTAACCTTGAAACAGCAACAGGCCACAAAAACCAAAGAACAGTTCCAGAAGCACCAGTGGCAAACACACTGAGACAAATGGGAACTGGATCTGGGCTGTTGCCATGAAGCCATGGAGCTCTGATCAGCATCTTATCAAGAACAAGCCTCATTTCTTTAGAAGCCTTCATTGTGTTTGGATGAAAAAGAGAAGGAATTGTCACCCATGTCAGGATATATAGGAAACAACCCTGGCAGTGTGAGTTAGGAACTGAGGACCTACAGGAACAGCCACCGAACACTTGGTGTTTGGTGGAATCAGGTGAGAGCCCAGGGGAACGGCCAACAAACACCAAACACTTTGGCCAATATGCCTTAGTCAAATCTGTGTAAGCTTCGTAGCCATTTGCAAGCCAATTAACATGAAGTATTTTTGCCCAGTGAGTATGTAAGAGCACAGGATATGCGAGAGGTATGAAAAAAACTGGACAACAGAATACCTTCAAGAGCATGAATCAAAACACCTATTACCTTCCAAATCTACTGTTTCGAGCCAGTGAGAACAAGGATGTGCTCAGATTCAACACCAGAACCTCTTCTATGTAAGTACTGGGCAAGACCTGACTAAAGCACAGCCACCTTGCACCTGCAAGCAAAAAAGACAACATTTCTGTTTCCCACAAATCTGGGTATTGTCCATGCTTTCCTCCCCATAGATGGGAATTTTCAAGCACTGCTAAATTCTCCAGTCTCCTACTGACACATCAACAGAATTTTGTCACAAAAAATACAAAAGCAAATATTTCATTAGTCTACCAGGCTTGCACTGAAGTCCTTTTTCTCCCCCAGCTAGTTAAAACTGTCCACCATGCTTCGTGTCAATACACCACATTTTCTTAAGACCTGGCCTGGACTCAACAGCTGCAGAATAGCTATGGCCTATAAGAGCCTGCAGAGCCTGTGTTTTAAAGAAGCACACACCAGCCCAAAGGCGTTGATGCATGGGGTACTTTAAGCCCCTTCCTCCCCAGAAATTGTCTGCATGGACCCATGTGAGGGCAGATGGGGGAGGGAAAAAAGAGAGAACATCCAAGACATAGAGAGAGCAGAACACAAAGTCACATCCCAGGGAGCTCTCTGGAGCTCTGGCACAAAGAGCAGTCCCCCCTCAGCAATGCACGGTGGAGCAACAAAGAATGATATATATCTGATACAGAAGCCAGGCTGTAACAACAAAGCAGCTCTTGGGATGGCTTCCTTTACTCTCTGCATCTGCAGAGCATGGGCAGTTCCCAGGTGCTAGCTCGGTCACAGGCAGGGGAGTGGGCCTGGAAAACCTGCACTCTCCTGCCCACCCTCTCACTCACCCACCAGGATGGACAGCCAGCCAGTGATCATGTCCTATTCCCCCTCTCTTGGGAGAATTAGTCACAGCAGCTCCTGACCAAGCTAAAGCCTTTCCAAATAGAATCCAAGTATGCTGCAGTTCTATTTTAAATTTCAAAGCTCCTCAAGCTTTGTGTTTCACTTGTTCACAAGCAAACACAGCCACAGTAACCACCTGGATAATTTATAAAGTATTTTTTCTCTTAGTTGTTCATTTGCTGAGAACTCAAGACTTGATCACCCAGAGCTGCCTGGTTACCAAAGAGCAGTGTCTGAAATATTAAACAAATCCTTATAGCAAGAACCAAATTAATTTATATAAATTGCTTTATTCCTCTCAATAACTTCTGTAGAAAAGCAAGCAGAACCATTTTTTCATCTTTAAGTACTACAGCATCAGACAGTACAGTTTTGATTTCCATTCCATCTTTTGTTTCACACAAATAACAACAGTGTTTTGAAATTACTTTAGCAATTTCCATGACAAGAATGATTGCTGACTGTAATTACCCATTAGCAGATATTAAAAGGGAATCAGGAATCTATAAACATGCAATAGAATAATTGAAGGAGATTAGTGAATGAATTATGTGTCTCAAGCAAAAATAATCTCCAGTCTAGTGGACTCCACAACTAATTCAGTCTAGGAAATGAACTTTAGCAATCCAAACATACACCACAGGAAATACCATTCATGTTAAAGAGAACACTTCTTCCTTTTAGACTTTGCTTTCAGTTGCTAGCTTGCAGTCACCTTAGCTTTTTCTACTCATACAAAAGTATTGAGTGGAGGACAGGTGTGTTTCTAATATTCTGTCTGCTAGCAGTGAGTTTCTTTACAAAGGTGAACCTTTATTTGTACATATTTTGAAGTTTTTCATGTGAAATTTCAACTTCCTTAATTACATTTAATTGTTGAAGGGCTCCTTCTGCAATACAGAAAGGAAAAAAAAAAAATCTTACTTATATCCACCTTCTATTTTCTCACAGAAAGTGAGCATGCCCACTTCAATGCATCTGCACTCAGAACTATATTTACATTAAAAAACCAAATCAATACAAAAAGTAGTCTGTCATTCAAAAAAAAAAAAAAAATACCCCATGAGGTATAAGAGCAATCAGTGACACTACATCACTCAGGGTTTGCCCTTGAATGTTGAAAGTCACAGCAATGGTAGTGCTAAATGTACTGCAAAGAAAGCATTGAAACTGAACTTGTTAATTCACGTTCTTACTTCAGTAGTTGTTTCTTCTCATAATGTTTGTTCTCCAATACTTTTCAAAGTAGGAGTAAGTAACGAGTTAAGTAAGGAGTTGTTTAATTTGGAAATTTTCAGTCTCCTGTGGAAGACTTGTAATAACAGAGGCTGTGGTTTCATAAGCACCAACAGCCAGCCCTGACCAGCCAAAGAGAAGGTGTCACCCACTCAGAGCCCCCATCCTGTATCAGGTACCTGCAGCCAGCTCCTGCCGGGGTCTCTGCAGGGCCCATTCACCAAATTCACCAAACACAGCACAGAAAGCCAGCTTTGGCAGGTCACTTCCCTGTCAGGGTGGGGAGTGAAGCAGGTAGCAGAGGCACAGATGAGCTCTGGAGCTGGCCCAGGGTTTGGAAAGGAAAAGCAAACCACAAGTAGGAAAGCAAGCACAGCAGTGAGCTCTTAAACTGACTCATCACTTCTCACAGGTCCACAGCCTGAGGAAAAGAATATCAAGAATACCACTGCTAAAGCTGGGGGCAGAGGGAGGGCGTTTGTTTCTCATTTTTAAATACCACTATTATTACAGGATGTGCTTTGAAGAAAAAGATTACAGTCACAGAAAGAAATCTCTGTGCTGCTGATCCAGGTAGGACAGAAAATGGTGACAGAATATGGTTCAGAAAACCAATTGGTAATTTAAGACAAGCTCACAAACTAAGTCAGTAAAAAAGAAAGAAGAGTCCATATAACCAGACTGCTGCAACTGAAGTACAAGCGAGAGTTTACTACTGTTCTAAGGTACTTTTTATTGTGAAAACACGTAATGGTTCAACCAACAAATCTATTAAGCCTTATAATTAAGTGCTGGGTCTGGCTCAGCAGGGCGGGGGAGGAAGCAGTCCTTTTATAATACTAGTTTTCATAAGCAGCAAACTCCAGGGTGTAAAAAGATGCATCACACCAGAAGGGAATTGACCTGTGCTTTGCATCTTTCAAAACCAAGGTGTGTGATTATTTCTTGGCTTCCTGACCCCCTGTCACATCTTACAGATAGATTTTCTGACTTTAGCTGATTTAAAATTGAACTTACCACAGCAAAAGTCAATATTCCCCTTACACTTTCAGTTTTCAGACCTATTTAAAATTCATGTCTTTGAACACAGTGTCCTCAGAAGCCAGGATAGCTTTTCACTGAGTAATTTCAGTTTAGTTATAGCAAAAACAGAGTGCTTGTGCTGTTATTGAAAGTACTAAACCCTGCTATATTGAGCCATATAAACTGCAGAAAAAAAACCTGAAACACACAACATCAAACTTCAATACCATGGGGAAAAATATTCTGCTAAGACAGAAATAGGGACAGAGTCTCTGTGTGTTTAAGTCCCAACAATTTTTATGAGAATATCCCTGATTTTCACAGAAAGTAAAACTCCTGACATTTTCAGAGCATCTCTGTTTTAAGGAAAAAATAATGCATCACACTAGGTAATACTGAGCCTTTACTGAAATCAGCAGTAAAATTAAAATTCAAGAAATGTATGTTTGAACAGTCTTTTGGGTGGTTTTTTTTTCCAGGCATTATCTCATTTAGGTTACAGATTACAGCATATAGTAAACAAAAAGCTCAGGCTGACAAGTTTTCTAAGCTCAATATAATTAATTACACCTAGGATGAATTCTCTGTCACCTGTACTGCAATATTTTGAAAATCTCTCAGATAATCTGTTTCAATAAAGCAGTCAAGACGCAGAGTCAGAGTACCAGGGTGTAACTAGACTCTTCTATGACTAAATACAACAACAGATGAGCAAAAAGTAAAAAATTACAAAAAAATTAAAAGATCACTGTGAACTAGAGTGTAATGGGCATCACACATTGGTCTCATTTTTTTTACTGTATCACAGAGTTATTTAAGGGGAATGTACAGTTCAACATAGAAAGGAGTCTTGCCCACCTCTAGGGCAAATAGTGCATTTGCACAGAGCAGGTGCAATCACAATATGGCACAGGACAAGGCAGGGAAAAGGTAACACCTGCCCTGAGTAAGATAAGAAATCACTTCCCATTTCAGTCAAGTCCATCCAAAATCAGTAAACCAGAAGGAGACTCCTCTCTCTCCTATCTACAATATTCCCACCCCACTGAAGTGATTAGAAATACAAACTGGCACCTGAAATTCAAACAAAGAATTGATATCTACAACTTTGGTTTCCTTGATTTTTTTTTGTCCCAGTCTCTAATTTTTACAGAGCCAAGTATTCTTTTTAAAATGATTTTGTCAAACATGGTTGTTTCTAGCTGAATTTCTGCTTACTCAGTTCTTCCCTAATCAATCTCACTTTGGAAGTAAAACTCAGCCCAAGGCCGAGAGGTGGACACAGAAAGAATGTGACTGTGCATCAGTACCTGGAGCAGTGCACTGCAGGGTGATATTGCAGCACTAATATTTTTGTTAATCTATAAAATGCCCTCTACAAGAGCAAAGTCTTCATACTATTTAAGGAAGAAGGAAGAAGGTAAGGAGACAGATTAAATCCAATCCCCCTTTATTTAATGACTAGTACTTCAAGACTAAGTCCTATCAAATACCTGCTTTAAAAATCTTATTTCTCTATACCGTTCATTACAGGGGAGTTTTAATGTCCCCCAAACTAAACATGCAACATTTGTTATACCACCACATCCGCACTTCACAGCCAAAAAAACTAAAACTAACACTTGCAGTAAGGAAGTTCCCTCCCTTGGAGGTTAAATATTAAAAACACCACCAAAGACTTCC
The DNA here is from genome assembly GCA_013390105.1 of Tichodroma muraria. Taxonomy (NCBI): domain Eukaryota; kingdom Metazoa; phylum Chordata; class Aves; order Passeriformes; family Sittidae; genus Tichodroma; species Tichodroma muraria. The sequence goes on along the minus strand of WAAG01026730.1, from coordinate 30,065 downwards.
ACATTTCTGATGGAAGCATTGTTTCTAGAGTCATACCCTACCTCAAGACACAAAGCTGTCAAACACCCACAGTTCTTTTTTAAAAATTTTCAAAAATGCAATACCAGGTTTTGGAAAGGTCCTTCGTGGAGTCATTCTGAAAGAAAAAAATGATAAAGGACTGAAAACCCCAGAAATCTTCTATTTTCAGTCTCACTTGATAGAAACACACTAAAAAAATTGTTAGGAGTTGTATACATTTATTTTTCATTGATCCAGACAAAGGGCCACAGGAGCCAAACATTCACAAGGGTCTAGGTAAGCTGCTTTGGATCACAAAGAGGGACCCATGCAGAAGCAGTGAGAGCTTTCACAAATAAAAGTGAGAGCCAACATGCCTCATGGAATTTTGCTTCCACACTAAGTTCTGATTGTCTACTAAGATACAAAAATGTCTGAACACAGATCTAATCACTATCACTCTTGTTTCATCTTATCTTTCATCTTACCATTTCCAAAGCTTTGTTTGACAGCCAGCCCTGTCAAGCTGTTTCCAATGCCAACGGGCCACTGGAAACTTGCACCATGCAAAGCACTGACTCACCAGGGGGAACATGGATATCTCACCTGGCACAGCTAAAACAAAGCAGTCCCTTTTAAATTAAATTTTCCTGAAGCAGCTTTATCCTTTGGAATTGCTGATACTAAAGCCAGTTAACAAGTCTTAAAGCAGAACTAGTTAATTCCAAACCTGAAAAAATACCACAGACACAGCAAATCTCAGGATGTGGCAAAAGTCACTTCTCAAAACAGCTTGCAGTTACTGCCTCACAGCCATATGAGGCTTGCAGAAGAACCTTCCAAACTGAGGCATCACTAACACCTGAGTGAAGGTTCTACTGCTCAGCCCCCAGGGCTGGCTGCTCACCCACCACAGCAGCACTGAGAAAGCACTTTTTACCTGGACTGCAGTGCTGACCTGGGCATAGCAGATTAATCCAGGCTTTTATTTACCAGGACCTGTCTGATAAGACACGCATGCCTGTTATTTGCTTACCATTACAGGCCACAGAATTTGTTGGCAAAATCCATATTTCTCCACTCCACCGTGCTCCGTTCGGTCATTTTGAAATTCCTGCAGGACAGTGAGTGCAGCCCACTCAGGTTAAATCCTTAACACTAAATCTTTTAATGTATCACACATGGGAACCTGCAACAAGACAGGGAATCTTTACTCCTTTACTCCAAGCACTCCCGTAGGCATTAGCAATGCTTTATTTCTTCCTCTCATAGTTCAAGGAAGAAAAATCTACTCAATCTCCATTATACATTTTATGAAACTTTATCAGACAATCAGTAGAAGAAAAAGTATTTAACTGTACTGTGACATGCTGCAGCATGAATATAACCTGACTGAAACAATCATAGATGGAAATGTCTGAGAAAGAGGCTCAAGACTGAAGAGAGGCATCATCTTTAAGCTAACTGATCCCAATGCTTTTCAAGCAAGGCCTGCACGACAGCAAAGGGCACTCTGTTAAAAATAGGATAAGAATGTTTTACTAACTTTCACAGCATTATTGATAATGAGAGCCCCACCTTTTCAGTAAGTTTTGTTACACATAAGACCATATATCAGCAATTAAAAAAGGTAAAAAAAAACCACCAAAAAGGGTAACTTAAATTAAAAAATAAATAATTCAAAACAACTTAAAATATTGCAATCCAAAAATATGATAATACGGCAGGAAAACAGCTGTGAAAAAAACCCAACAGCACACCAATAAAACATTTCTTACCTGGATCTTGTAACTCTGGATAAAGACTTATCTACTGCTACTGTGGAAATGAAGAGATTCTGACACTAAGTTTGCTTGTCTTGGAGTACAAAATGGCAGAAGTGTATATTCCTAGGATGTTGTGAACAGAAAATTGTGTCTCCATTAGGCAGATGATGACAAGACATGGTTAGGATATCATCCTTGAACTCAGTGCACCAGGTATCTAGCAGGGGAATTCACATCACACATAACAGCTCCTGGCTTTGTCTCACTCTCTTCCTGCTTTATCCTCTTCACAGGCGTTCTGGGAACAGCTCTTCAGATGTGAGAAGATGCCAAAGAAGTTCAAGACCTCAACACAGTACCAGGCACTGGCAGGAGCCCTGGTTCCTCACTGTTCCTTGTTGGAATCCAGTGCACACTCACCAGGGGCACAAACCAAGAAGAGGAGTAAATGGTTACACAGCAATGTTGAAACAATGACCCGAAGAGAGGCCCAGAGCAAGAAATCACAATTAAGATGGCACTGAGGAACCTGATTGGAGTTTAACAGCTGTGCTGGCAAGAGACAGTATCAAAACCTGCTTCGCAGCTCACCCCACAGCTCCGACACCAGGGATCCACTTCGGAAAGCAGAAGGCAGGGGAAACTGCTGAAATGATCTGGCACGAAATCAGAGTGGATGCAAAGTAGTCTATCACAACAAAAATTAAAGTTAATCTATTGCCATTTTCTGTTAATTTTTTGCCAAAATATACAAACTACATGAACCACCACTCTGTGACAGACTCTACTCTGTCAAGGTGGGTTAAATGTCCAGCTCCTACCTAAATCCTGGGACAGCTGTGACCATTTCCATTTTCACCAGGAGTTAGCTGTACCTAGACAAGCCCTACATGCATCAGCATTCATAAAAATTTGGGTGAAAGATGGAAAAGATACTTATGAAAGGTTAAAACCCTGACAAAGGCTTTTGGCAGCCTTGGAGAGAGATGAGAGGAAAAGCCACAAGATGTCTCAGAGAGTTCATCTGAAAAGGCAGATATAAACCTGCTGCATCTGTGCATGTGTCAAAGCAGATGAAAATAAGACTTTGTTAGACCTATTATATGTTCAGTTTGGAATGCCTAAGCTGCTGCTTTACTTCCACTGTGTTGTGTATCCAGTATTAAGGATGAGTCTCTGAATCATGAGAGATGTCTGAAATGAGTTCCTCTGAAATGGACCAGTGTCATCTGGAGAGCAGCACATGAGGTGGATGCTGAATAGTTAAAGCATCCCATAAATATCATAAGGCCCTCTAGAAAAATAAACTGACAGTTTTTAAAAATCACCCCATGTTTATGAATGTTTAGCTGTAGTAATTCATACTCATAACACACCTTAGAGAACTACAATGCAATTTAGAGAATTAATGGGATGACTATACCAAACTGACAAAGTTTCACTGACTTTTACTTTTTTTTTTATTTTTAAAAGCTATGCCTAAAAACATAATTTTGTCCAGAGTCCTTGATAAACAGTCATATGCAAAATTCCTTTTAGTTACAGAGGGGTGGAAGTTCTGCTCCCTAGAAGTGTCCTCAGGATCAGGTCCTGGGGACAATATATTCCTGTCCTACTCAGACAGTATAAACAAAGATAATGCACAGGAGAAATACTTCACATCAAAATATAAAGGGAAGAGAGTTAAAAAAAGAAAAAGGTTCTCTCTGTATTTGTAACTGAAGTTCCTCAGAGGCACAGAGACCAGTCTGCTGATAAGCAGCAAGTTTCCGGCAGTAAAGTGATACACAAAGTACTTGGAGCCAATTTTTGATCTGCAAGACAGACAAGCCTCTCTGCATTCAGCACTAACCACAGGCGCCAATTTCCCTAGCAACAGCTTGTGGGGCGCTTTCATTTTGACTGAAGAACATTTAACCAGTTACATTATGAGCCCTGCACCTTGCTGCTACAGCAGCAGTTGCTTTTCACACCTGCCAAATTGTTATTTGTGTGGTATTGAGCTGCTGGATCGATGCTGCACCTGCAGCACAGGTTTGCTTTATTATGTTCTGGTGCTTTAGGGTTTTTTAGGTTTTTTTAACTATCTGAACTTTATCAAGCTAAAACTGGTCAAAAGTGAAAAAAAAACCAAAACCTCACTGTATTAAAAAGAGGCAACTTAGTCACTTAGTAACACCCCTATTATTTTCCAGATGTTTCCTTTAAGTTTGGAGTATTAGAGCACAGAGAAGTACACAACAGTTGTGTACGTAACAAGTAAGTCCTTGATTAATTTTAGGGAGACTTAATTCAACCAGAAGAGACATAAAATGTACCAAGCTAATAATGCAACATTAACTATTCATAAGTATTAATTATCAGCTCAAATGGCATAATGGGATTTAAAAAAATGAAAGTGACGAAAATTGAGCAATTATAATCTAGGAAGTAACCATTCAAAACTGAGAAAAAGCAATATCCTTCAATGAAAATGTAATTGAACTATACAACTCATCCATCCTGAATTTATCTTCAGACATTGAGGAAGGAAACAACAAATTTTCATGAATACTATGCCCCAACAAAATGCAAACTACTAATGGACATAAGCCATAGCCTGAAGATCCAGCCTGATGGTAGTTTCTTAAAGATAACCATAATTCAAAGACCTCATATTCTGCACAGGACCCTAAGGAGGAAGCCAGCAGTTACACACAAGTGCTCAACTAAAACCTATACTATGAAGCACCTCAAGAACACATCTGGGAAAAGCAACCAAACTTAAAGAGTTCCTGGTCAATTCTTCCCGGGTAGATCAGGGAGCTCCTGTAGAAGCACAAATCACCCATTTAATTAGTGTCATCTGCTCAAAATTCTGACTACTTCTAACTCTCACTGAAGTTGTTCAGCACAGTTCAAGAGCAGGCCTGAGAGTCAGCTATTGCCAAAAGCCCAAGAACATTGTTTCAATAACCACATCCTGTAGTTAAAGCACAATAAATTCCGCAGCTATTTTTCTCTTTTGTAATCCCATATTTCCATCTTGTGAACATATGAATTCTCAAAACCTTCTGAAGCCTTTAGCCCCTGTATGAGAAGGATGACTAATGCGTTTAAGGAAAGAACTCAAATCCATCTATTTTGTCCCTCCTATGGATTATCTGCTGACAGACCCAAGTGTGTGATACCCCCTTTCTTCTCTCCTAAAGGAACAGACCTAATACCAATATCCACTCACAAAAGGTGCCAACAAAATAAATGAATACTCACAAGATATTTCAGGGATACAGTAGTCCTAAGCTTATAAGACACAAATAATTTTGGAATATAACAATTCATTACAGTAAACATCTTTGTTGGCACTTAAACTTTTGCTGGACTTTATTCCCAGAATCATATAATTCTTGGAGGAGAATGCCTGTTCAGCTGTGGCAGGAAGCACAATGCTGGGCTTTAAATATCACATAAAATAATAATTAAGTTATTGTGTAATAGCATTATATTTTCAAAAATAAATATATAATTAGATAAGAATGCATGACGCTAAGGATAGCAGAACGCCCCTGCTTCAGCTCCCACTGACAGACATGGTGGTTACAAAAACAACGCAGCAATCAGTGCCGTAAATTCACCGACAGAAACGAGGGGGTTTCTGTCTTTTAAGGCCAGCTTTCCAGAAGCAGATGGAACCAGCATCTCTGAGCAAGGCGTGACAGGAAGGGGGTGAAATCCCGGGGTCCCTTCCATTCCTTTCACATGGCCGAAACGCCACGGCTGTTCCCGAGGAGCGGCTGAAGCTGGCACGGCTGCCATGGCTTCCTTGCTGCCGAGGCAGAGCTCGGGCCCGGCCCGAGCGGCCAGCGCCGCGCGTCCGCACATCACCGCCCTCCCCGCACGCACGGTTTAGGCCACCTTAATGAACAGAAACGCGAAGTTTTGCCGTTCATTCTGAAGAAATAAACCCACAGATCCTGGCCCTGGCTCCACAGCAAGGGCGGCCACAGTAATATTTGCTCAACAAGTTTCTCCTGCTCTTCCCTCTTCCTCCCCACCGCTTATTCCTATCTTGATGCCACGCCATTCTTTCAGTGCGTGCATGCCACTGTTTCTAGGGCTACAGATCAACTCAAAAATAACCATTTGTCTCTCCTAGGTTTTGTTTCTTCTTGCCCGAGAGGCAGACAGGATCAGTGATGGTGTGCAGCAGCTTCGAGGGGAGCTCAGCCAGCACAGCTGGGAGCAGAGGCAGAACAACGAGGTGACAGCAGGAATGTGCTCCTTAACCTAAAAATGCTGCTGCAGCCGTCATAGGGAGGAACTGTGCTCCCACATGTGCCCCAAAACAAGGAACAGCCCGGAGAGATGCTAGGCAAGAGCCAGGAAGAGAAAAGAGATCAGCTTCTCAGAGGAAAACAGACCTCGGTGCCTTTAGCACCAAGCAAGTAGTCAGGGTGGTCTGAAACTCTATTTTAACATATAACAAAAGCCATTAACAGTCCAGTTACACAGTCTGTGACCTGAGGGAAATATTCAAGACTGTAAAAACAGGGACAGATAAATATGTGCAAGCAGGGAAGACTCACCCCAGTCAGATTGGCTCACCCCACCTCTGAAAACTGAATGAGGAGATCCAAGATGCTTTCCCAGACCGGGGAGAAGAGTTGTAATTGCATCATTTTTCTAGATGAGCAGTGTCAAGGATTTCGGCTCTGAGTCAGTCCTGAGCCCGTCAATGCCCTGTGGAGGTCCCTGGGGCACTGTGCTATTAGAAGTGATGACTTTCACAACAGGCTGCTGAGCAGGATCCAAACACAAATAGCTTATGAAAGAAAGGAGAACTGCTAATTTATTTTTCAGTAAGAGCAAGAATACACTGCCAGTACTTTGGGCAACTTCCAGCAGCCAAATTACTGTTAATGTCCAGAACGCTTTCCACTTTTGTCTGGGAGCTTCCAGGATGAGTAAATAAGACCTCATGTACTCCTATTTCTATCAACATTTCACAGAATGAAAAAGCCAGAAATAAATCAGACTTGCTAGACTCACCCTGTGAGCACCACTAACATCTTTTGACTGCCAGGTTTATGCTTCCACCAGTAAACACACCTCAAGTCTGCTACTTAAAAATCCAGTTGTTTCACACAGAGGAAAGAAAAGGTGCTCTTCCCTTCCAACTTGCAATTTTTGCATGGCAAGATATATACCAAAAGGATCTGTATTCAAGAGCAGGAAATAGGGGAGGAAGAATTAAGGGACTCTACAGATAAAAAGAACTATTTGAGAAGTTTAGCTCATTCTTTTAGACAGAAGGGAGTTAAACACACAAACTAAAAAAAAATCAATAATTTATGATCAATTTGCAGCTTCTAATATGTTTTTTATCTTGCACACCTTCCAGAGGCTAATCTCCAAACCAAGTATTTTTTGCATTTGATTACCAGCCTCAAAAGACATGAGTTCACAGTGAGAAAGAAAAAGCCAAACATTTACATTTGTAGAGTGTTTCTGATGTAACACAATATGCAAATATTTATAAATCCAAACCCCACACGCTAACACTTCATTCATTTTTGTTGGTTTTAAATTAATTTCAACAAATGAAGCACAAACTACTGAAATACAATATAATCCACAATATGACAAGCCTCATATTCATATTTATCACAGAGTCAGCCCACTTCATCCAGGAACTAACATCCAAGTGTTTCAGGGTAAGGAAAATCACAAGCCATATGTAACCCTTCAGTGACTTACCTATGCATAAAACAGGCAAATCTACATTTCTAGGTACTCTATGTATTACACACAGACATAAAAATACTGTAACTCATACTTAATACTACATTTAAATCATAAAACACTGGTTTACACCCAAACTTCTACTGCTTTATCACCATACTAAGCCTAAGCATACAGACCAAGAACAAGGAAGGGAAAGAATAAAATGTAAGTGAAAATGTCTGGTAGGTATTTTTGTTTAAAAAGACTCCTTAAAATGACTTAGTAATTACTATATTCAGGCATACATACATTGGACTATACCAATAATTTCATCACTGTCTATTTGCTAAATATACCTATAAGCATACATAAGTACAAAGAAACCCCAGACGATAAAATAAGTTGAAATTAATTATAAGCAAACAGTCAAAACTTCGGTCTCAAAACACTCTAACTGCTCCACAGCATTTTTACAAAAAGACACTGAAAGTGTTCAGTGACAAGCATAGCCAAAGGTTTTCTATGTCTTCCACACAAGCTCGCCGCTTTATTTAAAATAAAGGTGTGTGAGGAAGACAGAACCGCAAGAAACGTTCAAAAGTTCAAGTGACGTTAAAAGAAAATCAGTGGGGTAAAAGAAAAAAGTGTCCCATTGGGAAACATATTGTACACTGTCAGCTCCAGACGTCAAGCACAAATTAAGAAAGCATTAAGACAAGTTTTTATATTCAGACAGTAGCTAGGGTCTAAATATGATGAACATGGAAACCAGCATCCACTGAACTCTACACCCAAACCACTGACTTATGAAATCCTGATTTCTTAGACAGGATGAAAAACAAAAGAAGTAAAATAAAGTAAAATCAAAGCTGAATATCAAACAACCTATGTATAAGAGAGATTTTATATGTACTATGAATACTAGATGTCCACTTCATCAGCCTCATGCTGGAAATAATACTGTGAGCATAAAGCAAGGACTCAAACCACAATAAACAAAACTTAAGACTTTGCAGAAAAATATATTCATGACAGCAAATATAATAAGTAATACATCAATTTTTCTAACTGGTGTTAGATTTTATCAATTTCCTTTAAGGTTTCCTCCTCTGGCTGAGATGAATCTGGACGTTAGCACAAAACTGTGTTTCCCAGGGGAGACCGAGCATGAGTGACCTCTCCAGAGCCAATACAGACCAGGCACGAGTGGGGCTCCCCCCTTGCAGCCAGGGAGCAGCACCTGGCTCCTGCTCTGAGCCCTTGAGTGATTCTCCCAGTTTGCCCTGGTTTTATGACCCTACTGAAAGGATCCAGAGGAGGTCAGTCTGAGGAACAGGGATGATTCAGTGAATGACGCATCAAAGAACTCAGACTGCGACTCAAGAAACCCCAAAGAGGAAAAGGCAGATTCTCATTCTGGCAGAAGTCAAACAAAAGAACAGCCAGGAAGCTCATCAATAAAAGCAGATATTTGGGTCAGTACTCTGACTTTGAGCAGGCAGAAATTAGTCTCTTGCACAAAAAAGCTACAGTACAAACTCAAGGTACTGCATCAATACAAAACCCCATGGCACAGAAACAGAGTATATAATCTTCACCACATATTTCTCCAACTAGTATGCTTGAAATTATTGGGAAATATATGTGAAAAACTAAAGGCCCTAAGAAAATCTTCAAAAGTTTCCTGACTTCTCCATTAAGACAGGAAGGAAGTTATAAGAATGTTTAAGACCACTGACACAGCATTAGTGTTTTATCAGAATATTAATGTTAGAAGACATTTTTAATGGACCCTAAATCACAAAACTGTTGTTTCAACAAAGCTTTTAGCATCTGACTGCAGAGTAAAACTTACCTTAGGCCAAAAGGTGAAAAAAATTCGTAAGAGAAGTGAGAAATCAGCATACAGTTCTGAAAGGCTTTTTTCTTTTTGTAAATAACTCATAACTAAAAGCTATGTTTGGCAATAATGTAAGGAAGGTGCAGTGACCCCTCAGGTTACTATCACGTTATTAAAAAAAGGCTTTTTTAAAAAGAGAAAGGGCAGGTGAATAAAACACACTGTTGCCTATGTTCCATGCTGTTAGCTATATAGCAACATAGAAAGGAATTAAAAACTAATGAATAATTTATAGGAATACAAGCAATCATCCCAAGCAGGATAGAACTAGAGAAAACTACATCTTGAGATCATTTTGACTCAGGTTTTGCTTTCAATAAAGAGGCACACAATGCGGTTTGTGTGCTACAAATGGTCTGTCCAAATCATCCAGATTATGAAGACTTTTTTAAAGGCTACTATGGCAAAGAAACCTACCTACCTAGTTACGCAAACAAATGATCAGCAGATCAATTAAAACATGAGGATTAATAGCATGTAAAATTTCCCATAGTAACTGCCAATGCACAAACTGACAGCCTCCTGTAAAGAAAACCAGAATGATTTGTCTCACATTTACCTTATGTTGGATAACAGTATACACAGGTAATAACTAAGGCATTTAACTTGCCCCCCAACAACATTTTGTGCAGCCATCCTTTTAAGTTATTGTCTAAAACTACTGTGGCCATATGTGGTCATAATTATCATGTTGCTCTCCTAGTGTAAGAATATATATTTATGTGAGAAGATATTTGTGCAGCCCTCGTGCACTGCTGGGGGAGGTGGGGAAGCTCTGCTATCATAAGCAGCTCTGCTCTGTAATCACAAATTCCTCGCGACTGTTACAGGAGCCACACATATCTGAAGTCTGCCTAGACTTTAAATTGCTAAAGCTCTTTAAACATAACAGCCCTTCATGTGACAAGGGGACACGGGAAGGGCTGGCTGGATGGCACTGCACTGAGGAAGGAGCAGCCCTCAGCCTCCTCTGCTGAACGAGACACCAGCAAAGATCACCCACAATCACCTGGCCGTTCCCTAGCAGAACAGGTGGTTGGTGCGTTTAAAAACCAGTTTTTCAGGTCTGAACTCAAATTGTATGGTAACCACGCAACAGACCACCCAAGGGTCTGTGACTGGCCAGAGGGTGACACAGCAGCACAGGGAACAGGAATCAAAGGCTGCTTGGATCCTTCTCACAGAGCAAAGAAAAGCCTGTGCTGGGGGTGTCAAGTACAGGAAGAGAGATATGGGTACCCAGGGAATCATTGACCAAACCCTAAAGAACACGTCAAAGAAGGAAGACTCAGGGAACAGCGTGCTCCACAGTTTGTTTTGCACTGACCAGCAATCGCTAGCATCACCTGGAAAAATTCCCCCCACTACTAGCTCTATGTCTTCGTGACTGTCAGCTATCTCACTTCTCCAAGGGTTAGGTATTTCTAGACCATGGAACCACAGAAAAGTTTGCTTCCTTCAAAAAGACAGAGTCAGAACTGATTTCAATGTCCAGGGCATGTGTTCCCAAGGTCCAGGCTCAGTGAGTGGGTGCAGAGGCAGCATCCAGAACCCTGAGGTGCTTAAAGTACTTGCTTATGGGGTGGGCACAAATACAGCTGGTTGGTGTCTTGCAAAGAAGGCACAAATCAGGATGATACCATCACTAACCTGCATACAAAAAGAGAACTTATTAAAATTCAACCACGAGGCTGAAAAGAGCAGTGGAGTTGTTCCCCACTCAGAACTGGCACACTTCCCCTGCCCACTGCCAGGCCACTGCTCTGACAGCACAGTTCAGGTAACAGCCAATAAAAAGTATTTCTGGACAACCTGATTTCCAACATGTTAGGCAGCTGCCTTAGAAGTGCTTTTAAAATACACCAGGTTTCCAGAAGACATACACTGCCTTCTCCCTTCTGGTATCTCCAGAGTCCCCTCCCATCGATGGCACTAACTCAAGCCTGACTCTGGATCAGGACAAGTTCTTCCCAAGTCCACTGTAGTATCATTATGCAATAATAATACAATATAATTAGGTCTCCTGTGCCTGCAACCCATCCCATTTCTGTGAGGGCAGTGCACAGTTAAAGAAATCCTTCATTCTCCCCCGATCTCACTTTTTTTACCTCTTGAAAACCCTTCAGTTTCTAATGAGAACATTTTTATAGCATGTAAAAACTGCAACAACTGATTCATGGCTTTCCAGTTCCCAGAGTTCCTACACTTTCTACAATCAACACTCCTCAGACTTAGCAGCAAGTAGTTTGGTTGTTCAGGGGAATTTTTGGCCACTGCTTCTCAAAAAATTTGCTGTTTGTAAATGCACAATCCCAAAGATACTGGAATACGATACATAGAATATGATGAAGCTGCCATTCAGAAAGATAAAAAGAAACAAGCACAATATTTTGGATTCTGTGGCCTTCAGAACTGATGCTTTAGTTAGTTTTCTTTACTTATACCAATAGATGTTTATGTATCTTTACACATAAATCTTGACACATTTTTATTGGCAGCAGAGAACTCCAGGAAAAGCCTAACCATGAACAATGTAGTTTAAAACAAGTACAGGAGAATCTATTTCCAAACACAGCTGCCTGCATAAAAGTAGGACAGAAATTAATTCAACATGTAAAACAAGTGTTTAATGCAACTCTGATAAACCAGTTTAGCTACAACTACATCCAAATTCCCTGTGTAAACATGCCTGACAAATGGTTATGGAATACAGAGTTAATATAAGAAAAGACCAACTCTTATTTCTTGCTTAAATCTGTCCAAAATTTTGAAAAACAAAACTTCCCCCTTTATACACCCAATATACTATTCACGAATTGCCATTTAATCTCCTTTATCTAACAAGATCATTAAACAATTGGCCCACACCTGACCAGAAGCAATTAACACCCACATGCAGCTCTGCTCAGACTGACAACCTGTGCCACTGAATCGTGTTCTACAACTCCACAAGTGAGCTCAGAACATGCAAGCCATCAACACATCAGCTCACTGAGGAAAATATAACAGCCTGTGTGGAATTTCACCTTTTGTGGCACTGTAAAAACTGCATCAAACCAAGTAACTACACTGGGTGTACTTTATTTCTTTGAAAGCTAAACATGGTGTTCATACTGTTATCAAATCAAGTTCTCACTTTTTCAGGGCAACTCCTAGCTTTGACTGCCTTCCAATGTGAATTTTCTGTTATTATCTAAAGTGCAACAGCACTGCACAGTCTCAAGCAAACTACAATAAACATCAACTCAGCTGTTGTTGCAGCACTGCAAAGCATCTTCTGCCTTATTTTAAAAGTGCAGCATCCTGAGGGAGGAGGGAGTGGGGGGCTTGTAATTGTTACAATTAGAAATCTAAAAATAAAAAGTAAAAACTACAAAATCCAAAACAGGATACTCCTCAGGAACTTGACAAAAAAAATAGATGATTTTTAACAAGTACTACAGTGAAATATTTTTACGTTCATTTCCTGCTGTACAAGTAAAACAGAGGAACAGAGCTCACTCTTAAGAAATACTGAAATTGGGATAGCAATTCAACTGGCAATACCTCCAACCAAAACACAGCCCAGGTCACCTTCCCAGCACGTTTCAGAAGTATAACTTACTGCTTGGATGACCAGGAGCCTAATTTTACAGTACATCCACCACTGACGAGGAGGGAATTGTCCCTGCCTGTCTCTCTAGAAGTTCAACAATATGTTCTGTCCACTTCCTCCAGCCTGGTTGTTCTGTTCCTACAGAGAAAAAAAAAATCATACTTAAAAAAATGCTTATCCTATTAAAAAAACCCTGCGTTTTGTCCCTTTAGCTTCATGAATCATCTCTGCAGCAGGTCAGATGAGCACCAGTGCTGACTTCAGGGCGGGGTGGAAGCTCGGAGGCAGGAAGTGAACAGAGCTGCTGGCTTTTAGTGACAGCTGCTCCTTGAGCCAGCTGAGCTGCACCATAAAAATCACAGCCTTCAGTGCGCTTACTTCTGTGTTCATATTCAAAGTCATATATTTCTAGGAAAAAACCACTTTTTTAACCCAAACATTAGTCATCGTTACACAACAAGAGAGCAGAAAGGGATTTAAAGTTCCCAGGATGTTCCCAAAAGAGGCCATGAGCTCCTGTATGGAGCTTGCACAACACCTTGCTGGAAAAGAAAGAAAAATCATTAAACTCATGAACAAGGTGGATACTTCATAACAGAGCAAAATAGGGCCCAAGAACCCCAAAACTCAATCTGCTCACAAGAACACAAGGTGACTGATAGTTATGTCAAATCTAGAGGAAGATAAATTTTAACCTCAAAACCGAGTTCCTGATTAAAATGTATCAGCAATTCCTACATACATTTAACACATTTATATTAGTTTATTCCAACAAACATGTATCTCACAAATATATAAATGTTTGTTCCCTTGGCATTGAAATGCCTGTCATCTTCACAGCTGAAACTGCCAGCAAAGGAGGAGCAGAAGGTCAGGCACAGTGTCAGGAGTGAGAGAGCTCTGACAGCGGCACCCCAACTTCCTTTCAAATGAGAAAATTGAAACCAAAATTCTCTTCTACTACTGCAACTTATTTTTTTGATTTCCCACATGTGCTCAGTAGCAAGAACAGGGAAAAAGAGAAAGACACACAGAAAAGCTCCAGTACAAAGTTCATCCTCTCTCAACTTGACCCACTCTGGGGTTTTCCCCACAGCCTGACTAAGTCTGAGCTTGTTTGAGCAAGCAGGTCCTGCCTGAAATACTGCAGCAGATGGGCTCAGGTTGACATGAGCCAGATGCTAAGAATATCTGGCATTTAAGTGATCAGGGCTTTATCACCCATTTCCATTAATTTCAGCTGAGTTTGAATAAACCTCAGTGAGCTCAGCCTGCCCCAATCCACCTTTGTGAGCTCCTTCCCAGCTGCACTCCTTGCCCAGCCCTTCCATGTGCTCTGTCATCCCACTGGAACACCTGTTCCCTCACCTTTTCGGTTACTTGGGTGGAAAACAGTATTCAAGTAAGAATTAGTCACTGCTAGGTGATTTGATCATTTTTTTTCAAAGAACCACCAGTATGAATGTATATTTTTATATAAATAAAGCAGAAAATGTCCCAGACTGGATATTAAGTAAATAAGTAAATATTGACTAAAACCCAGGCTATATTACAAATGAAGAGCATCTTATTGCAATATTTTATTCAACTCATTGAAATGCTAACTTATCATTATTAGTCATAACAAAAGTTCATGAAGTGAAAAGTAACAACCTAAACCCAAAATTATACAGTCAGAGGTAAACTATTTCTGCATTTGTCTACCTATAAAACACTTACTATGTTATCTCCTTCCTTGAAATAAAGCACGAAGTCTCTAGACCTGAAAACGTTATCAAAGTCCTTTAAAGCATTTTTGTATTGATTCTGAGACTATGCTTGTGGCTTTACAAGTCATTTACAAGGCNAAAAAAAAAAAGAAAGAAAGAATTTACCGCTATTATTGCTGAACACCTCAAAAAATACATTCCCTTTGTTGAGAGCTGAATGACAGCTTGCATGACAAACAGTACTTGTCTGTGCACCCCACAGAACAGAAGGTGGGACAAAGCCCTATCCTTGCCCTTAAGCGGTGTAGGACACTGGAGAATGAGCCTGGAAATTACCTTCACTTCACTTTGCCCCGGCAGCAGCCGGAGCAGACAGACAGACGGAGAGACAGACGCTGCAGTGAACGCGGCACACACGGAGCACTCGAGGGAGAGCTGCCAAAACAGCCAGCTCTGCTCAAAGAAACTTGTCCCCTTTCTCTGACTTACACCAGTGGCGGCCTTGGTAATCTTTGTTATTTGTTTTTAACTAGAATCATTGCTTTTTCACTTTAGTTTTGTGCCCAGAGACAGAAGTTAAACACACCCTGGTGGTTCCTTCTCTCTAATTACAGACCAGAAGTTACTTTCAATGCTGAAAAGAGGATTACAGAACAGCTTTAAGAGAGGAACGTTTCGGCCATTAGCTGTGAAGGAAGCTCTTAGGAAAAGCTCTGCATACAGCCCTGCTGTCACAGGAGAGCCAGCTTTGACTTTGTTTCTTCTTTAAAGCACCAGCTGACCTGAAGCCTCTAAACTGCAGGGCCTGTGCTGTAGAGATCAAACCAGCAGCTTGGCTGCTACAGAGGGGGTTTGTTTTTTTATAAAAGTGCTACTGAAAAGAACCTACACAAAACAAAGCTCTTTGATGAGCACATTTTGACACGTCATAATTCCAAGGTACTGAAGTAAAGCAATGCTCTGGTTAGAAAAGGAACAGCAGCCCCAGGTTCTACTTAAATCCTGCTTTATATCTTTGAGTAACCCAGACAAAATCATTCCACTTTTACACCCTCATTTTATTAACTGAAGAGGTAACATTCAGCAGTTGCATTCTACACAAGGTGTGCAGAAAATATCATTACAGCCTATTTATGCTATGTTATTATTAAGCAAAGAAAGTGTGGCTTGCCTCTCTGCCTGCATATATGGACTACCCTGCTGCTCAGCACCACAGGACAGAGCCTGGATCCTATTTGAGGAGCCTCAGGAAGACAGAATGGTGTTAGAGGTGAAAGACAAACAACAGTTATTTAAAGTGATTTTCAAGTCTGTGGATATAACAATGATTTTTATTATGAGATAACAGTGTTGTAAAACGCCTAATTTTTTAAGACAGAATTCTTTTCCGGATGAAAATGTCCTGGTTTTGTAAGAGTAGGAGAAAATCCAAGATCGATGTCTTTACTGTTCTCAAAATGTAAAATAAAAACCTCTTTTTTTTTTGCAAACACAAGACAGACTCTGTGAAGTCTGCTGTAATGGCCTGAGGAAGAAGTTGCACTTCCTTATTGTAATACAAGATGATCTAACTGCACAGTGCTTACAAACTATTTCACATTGTAACATCCTGTCAGTTTAGCAAATAATCATCTCGAAACTTTGCAGATGCTAGTTTAACAGATTATCTCCCTCTTTATGCGGTATTCAGCCTTTGAAAGAACCGGGTAGCCCCTCAAATGGCGCTGTAGAGAGACTGCACTTCACAATTTGACCCGGGTTTTTTAGGGAAGGAAGGAGAGATCTTCGCTCAAGCAGGTCCCGGTTTTCACCTGGAAGGCCTTGCTGGTTTAAGGGAGGTCTGTAGCTCTTTGACAGCGCCCAAGTCTTTGGAGGCGCTGGTGAGCTCCGCTGTTCGTCCGGGAGCGCAGAACAGCGGCGGGCACCCCCTGCGCATCCCATCCCTGCGCTGCTCCGACACACCTCGGCCCCAGCCTGACTCCCGAGGGCAAGAAAACTCCTCGACTTACACAAAAGGGTAGGTGTTTCTACACAGAAAAATCCCAGATGACACCTGCAGCACAGAAGCTTGGCGGATGCTGCGTGCATTGCATTAATCTGAAACAAATCCAGGTAGTCTGGATCCTTTTTCAGAAAGAGTAGCTTCAACACAAACTCTAAGACTGAGGGAACGGAAACTGGGTGAAGTATTTCATCCTATATTTTACAGACTTCGTAAGAAATTAAAATCAGAACAAGTAATTTTGATAAATTCCATAATGTTAAACCCAAGTCAAAGATGTAACACGAGAATAAATCTAAGATTTCAATTTATAGATTTTATTGCAATTCCTTGGGGAATACTGTCTTTATCTTTTTAATCTAAGAGCAAGTGGCAATTACATAAACACCCACCTTAACAGAAAACAGTCATCATCATCCCTAGGCTTACACCTTAAACTATTTATCTCTCGACCAGCAGCTGCTCTCTCACTTAGTACCAGCCGTGAGGACAGAAATACCCACATACACTAGGGAATGAAGTCTCTCCCTTGTTTACTCTTAATGGTGTTGACATTAGCTTCATTAAGAAAAAATTTAAGAAGTTTAATGGCTGCTTTACAAGAGCCCCCAATGACCCTAATTGCTGTTACTAATGGCTTCTGGAGCAAAACTAACATGCTATATTGGCCATTAGAAATCCGTATGGGCTTACTGTTTCCAGAGAGGTATTCCACATACCCCTCAGTTTCTGTTCCACATTTCTGGATAGGGAGAAAGACTCAAGGTGTGGTGACTTTGGCAAATACTGGTTTTGATGTCACCCACTGCAATGGAGACTTTTTAAAGAAATACTTAATTCACTACAAGCACAAAAAAAAACATGAGTGCATGGTATCACAGGTTGTACCTTACACCTCAACACATCTTTTTTCCACCTACAGGGGAACATAAAAATCCTTCCAGATCAGGGCTTAAGCATTTGAAAGATCAGGATACCTAAACAAACAAAAAAATTATTTACTTTTGACCTAGACACAAGCATTAAACCCTCCTGGAATTTTTCCCTTGCTCTCCTGGAATCCTGCATGCTTAAAAATAGTACTGGAAATTATTCTTATTAGTCTTCAAAATATATAACAGCTACAGAATTTCTTTCTGGTAATTTTCCTTTTTAGGCATAAAGACATAAAGTAAACAAGTTCATCTTTTTTTCCTTTTTTTGAGGTGAGTTCCTTTCAGAAGTTCCCATGTCCCTCTTTTCTATTAAAAACAACAACAACAACAACAACAAAAGAAAACCAAAAAACAAACAACAAAAAAAACCCCACCCCCCTGAACCCCTCCATCATGAATCTCAGCAGAAAGCACTAAGGTCACTAATGCAGGTATATTTAAAACATATTTCCTACTATGAAGAAATTTTCATATTGCAGTTCCCAGATGCTTTATTTCCTATAATAAATCTCAACCACTTCAGAACCAAATCCAAAGTTTTTAGGTACATTTGTGTGGGTTTTCCCCACCTTGTATTTGCACAGCACTTATCACAGCTTGGTCTTGGGCCACAACCAAGCATGTCAGGCTCTCAGTAATACAAATAAAATATAACACATCTGACAGGAGAAAAGCAGACTTCTATGCTGAACCAAATTCAAATATCACACTGCATATTTACTTTGCATGTCCAAAAAGGGTTTCAAAGAGTCTCTGCCCAGTTCTCAGCATTTGTGCTGACCACATCCTTACTGCTTGTGACAGAAGTGTCAGGCTTAACAGACTTGAGTACAGTCCTGGGTCGCTGTTGGTGACATGCCCCTGTTTTGGGATGTCCTTCACCTGCCACTGGCAAACATCAGATCCCAGCAGTAGTGATCCAACGCTGTACTACATGTTTTAAAGTGTTTTAAACTGGCACCCCTTTACTGACACCTGGTATAAAAATCCCGTAACACATCCCATGGAGATCAGAAATAACTTACCTATTCAGCAGCAAAACAAGACACAAACCGAACTTCTGCAAAAAGACACAAACCAAGCTTCTGCTGTTATTTCAAGCTCACACTGGTATTTAAGTACCTCCTTCAGCAGTTTAAAGCCCTATTGTGTTAAAAAGTCTAATCGAAAAAGGATGTGAAATGTCCTCTACTAAAAATAAGCCGGCTTTTGGCTTTTGAGCGCAGGAGACAACCCCCAACTTCTCCATTCACGTGCCAACACTCAGGCCTCGCAGCTTTTCCAAATCCGCCTTTTCTGAGCAAAATAAACTTGGAGAAAAGGTTTACGGGCCTCAACAATTGTTCGCTGTTCCCAAACGTATCAAGAGGTGACATACGAGGCAGTAAATAACCATTATACGGGAAACCTATCGAGCCTTCGACTCTTCATGCCGCGGTGCGCGCAGCGCGACCCCCGAGCCCTCCTCACCCTCCGGGGGCATCTCCCTCCCGGGGCGCTCGCTCACCTGCGGCCGGCCGAAGAGCAGCAGGCAGCGGGTCGGGGCTGCGGCTGGGACCGCCACCGGGCTCTGCTCCGCCTCCTCCTCCTCCTCCTGCCGCCGCCCGAGGTGTCTCCGGGGCCCGCGGAACCTCCCCGGCGCGGCGAGGGCGGGACCGCGGCGGCATCGCCCCTCCTGCCGCTCCTCTGCTCCGCGCGGGGAACCGCCGGCACCTCCCTTCGTGAGGGGCTCCCCCCTCAGCCCTGCCCCGCTCGGGTCCGCAGCGCCCCGTCCCGCGCAGCTCGGGGGGCCCGCGGGTCCCCCCAGCAGCGTTCGCGCTCCGCAGCGGCGGAAACAGATTTCTGCGCGGGACTCTGAAAAATACAAAAGTTACAGCCAGGTTTTTTTTGTGCTGCGGTGGTTCTGGCACGGCTCCCAACCTCGTCACGGCCAGGCTGCACCCGGGGACGAGGGACCTGACCGGGCTGCACATGCGGGACCCGCAGCCGCCCCCCGGCGCCGGCTCCCAGCGCTGCGGGGCTGGTCCGCAGAGCGCGCCCCGGGCGCCTCGCTGCGCCGGCACCGGCCGCTCCGAGCGCCAAGCCTCGAACATGTGGCCGCTGATTCAGACGCAGCCTGGCTCTACCTCACGTCAAGTCCAATGCAAAGCTCACTGGAGGGAGCAGAAAGAAACGCCGATTCCCATGGATTTTTGGATTAAGCTTATCTGGTGAGCTGTTAGTCACTGGCAACCGCACACAGCCCATGGCAGGCAGGGGTGGGCCCGGCTACCTGCAGCTACAGCCACGTGTTAGTCATCCATGGACGTCCCATTACTGCAATAATACCTTAGTAACTAAATATAATTCGTATTTGTGCCCTGCCAGCCAGCTGGTGCTTGCCCGGCTCCGTAGGCCCGGGTGATGTGCTTCAGTTGAGTGGGAGGGAGCAGCAGCTCAGTGCACACATCGCAAGCACGACAGCTTTCTGTGACTCCCTAAGCTCCGGTTCCAGTATTGCTGGGAAAATAGGAAAGGCTGTGTTGTCTGAGACTGCCCAGCCATTAGGATGACTTCAGGCTGAATTTTGGAAAGGAATTTAAATCCAGTTTCAGCACTGTGGGACAATAGATAAGGAACACAGGTGGAGAAGTGGTTACATACCTGAGGCACAGGTGAACGAACACCTGTGCAGCAAGCAAGCTGGACTCTGCTCCTCTGAACCCTGCCCTGCAACACTTTTATGTGCAGTCTTGGGCAAGGTACCTAATCATACCTTGGTCTTCCTGTTCCTGTTGTGGACATAGTGTCCAAAAGCGCTCGGAAATTATAGGAACATTCAGATGGAAGCAGTGCACAGGTTGTTCAGACCATTTCTTAAGGGAAAGGAGAAGGATCTTCCAGTAAAATGATTGTTAAAAAGAATTGTCTTCGCTGGAAGTTGGATTAGATAACAAGATTTTAAAAACTGCAGGAAATGGAAAATACATTGTTCTGCTGAGATCATAAATGGAGTCGTTTCAGAACAGATGGACTCAATTTATCACTTCATCAAAATTTTGCGGACCTTCCGAGTAGCAGATTACACAGATTGCTTAACATCATTTCTGTATACCCACAAAAAGTATTTGCTATCCCAGAGTAAGATCTAAAATTCCTGCATGATTCAACACGACTGACGTTATAGGGTTGTTTTAACGGCAACAGTTCCAAAGCATTCCAAGTGGTTTATGTAGACTGTTGTGCAGATTACTCTTAAACTATCATCAATTCCTGTAATGCACTTTCAGGGGGAAAAAAAAAGTAAAAGAAAAAACCCCAAAATATGGAAATTAATATCCAGTTCACTGCCTCCTGCATATGTTACATACAGACTTCCCCCGTTCTTTTTTCTGCTGCTGAGGTTTCTCTCAGCGCCGGCAGCCGAAGCACAGCCAGGGCTGGTTCTCACAAGCAGATGCTACCACCCCTTACTGGAGAGCAGCTGGCACTGCTGGGAGCCTGCTCAACGCCGCCACCCAAGCACAAGGCTCTGTCCTGGGTGAGGAAAGTGACAGCATCTCCCCTGTGCTTTTAGTGGCTTATCTTTTTGCCACTGTAAATGAATCCAAAATAAATTTCCCATGCATATGTGGTAGCTGGAAATGTTGGATGCTGTGGAAATGTAGCCCTTCATTGGAGGTCCATCTGAAATGTCCACATTTGAATAGAGCAATCCCTAGGGTTGTGTTTGCTTCTGTGAAAGTTTTCTTCACAGACAAGCAACCATTATTATTTTCAAGTTCTTGCTTAGAAAAATATCCAACAGCTCTACATTGATATATACATATTGAGTATATAAAGTCAGAGTATTAAACACAAAAAGATTGAACTGGGTAACTGTATCATAAATAGATTCAGAGATTTTATTAAAATGCAACACATAATAAAATAAAAATCTGATAACTGATAAAAAAATCTAATAAAATTTTTAGTTTTCTGTGTAAGTTATTTGTAGATAGAATGTTTAAAACAAATGTAGATGCAAAGTGAGTTATAGAGCATTACAGGAGTCTGTTTTGTACAGTTCAGATGTGTGCTTCAATGTAAATTGCCACAGTACCCAGGGCCATGAATCATTATGAGACAAAGATCACTATTTTTAAAAGAAGCAGAGATGGAAAAACATAGTAAACTTCAAGTATAATTCTCATGTGAGGGGTTTACATTTTTCTCTTAGTAAGTCACTGTGGGTTGAACCTGCTTTCAGTTTGTGCATGCTTGTACTGTTTATAGTAGCAAAGGGGATGACAGCATTTAGTTCTAAGTAATTTTATTTGCAAAATGTTTCAACACTCAGATTTTCAGTGGCTCCCATAAATGAGTCATAAAAGGAGTCGAGGACTCCTAGAGTGGTTGCTGACTAAATAAATATGTGACAAAAGCAAATCAGAAATATATTTATAACCTCAGAAAATATTTTTTTAAATCTTTAAGAAAAAATTGAAAATTAATATAGAGCAGATTCTTTTGTGGGTTAGATACTATATAAAGTATCACAATACGTTAAGTTGTACTTGTAAAATTAACAGGTAGAGCGAATAGATGTATTCATGTCCTGCAGCACCACAGCATGTAGGGTAGCATGCTTTACCATGCTGCCCTTTTGTAGTTCCTCAAATACCCAGAAACAGTGACCAAGACAACCGTAATTTCTGCTTTTCGTCACTAGTTTTACGATTCTGATTCAGAAAGACAGAAATAAAATGTTGTTCTTAGTGAAATCTACAGTAGGAAGTATTTATTAGAATATTGGTTTTGTTTGTTTGTTTTGGATGAGATTCAGCATCTATTTACCAGTGTGCATCCGCACAAACTCCACTCTCTTCGGCCACTGATCAATTTAGATAATGAGACAAACAACTTGAGTAAATTATTTGTTGCTTCCTGTAAAGATATCTAATAATAGAACAATCCCAATGTGCTAGGAACGACATGCTTAGGAAGGATGTAGTAAGACATTATTTTGAGCTGCTACATTGCTGTCACCCTCATCTACAGGGCAATATTAGAACCAATTGCTGAAGACATCAGGTTTATGCAGCTAAATGCAAGAGCATCTCACTGCAGCAGCCTGGCCAGAGAGAAGGCAGAGTTTCACTGCTGTTATGTGGTTTACGTTTTTGGCCCTTGGATCAATTGACCAAACTTTGGGGAATAATTTGCTGCTTTCTGTAAACAGAACAATAGATGTCATACATGTTTCTTTGGGGACATGAAAAGCTACTCAGGTCTCTTGTCCTATTTGTTTTTTGTTTTAAAGTTGTCAAAGACTCTTAGCTGACTTGGAAAGATGATCATTCTTTCTAGCATTCCAGACTTCATTAAAGTTAGTGGGACAACAAAACTTTCTCCAAAGAAATCTTCAAACTCACAGAATTGGGAAATTATAATTAGGGAAGGTACCAAGAGTGCAAAAAAGTGTGTGACTGAGCACATGCAGGAGCTTATGCAGAGCTTCCTAGAGGAACTGAAGGACTTAGTCCCATCACTTGCAGCTCCAGAACACGGACTAAGAAGTTTTGTTTGACTAACAACCAAAAAACCACCTGCATCTCCTCTCCTGTTCATGTTTAAGATTCTATCTCCAGAACAAGAAAATGCATTATTCCTTGAAAAATTAGTGCCTGGTTAATTGCATAAATCTTTTTACCTGTACTTGCCCACGTGATTTGTACTGAACCAAGGGCTATAGATCACCTTGGGCTTTAAACCTTTCTGTATAATGAAGTTGACTTGTAATAAAATGGAACATTTTCTTCTAGAAATTTAATTATTCTCAACAATGACAGATGATCTGGTCTGTGGCATCCTAGAAAACTGTTGGATGGTCTTTATTGAGGAGTCACTCTCTTTATTAATTGGTAAGTTACACAAGAAAGGAAAATAAGTGAAAAGAAAGCCATTTCCCTATTAGGTGCCCTAACGCTGCAGGTGGAGTTTGTCACAAAATGAAAGATGCTATTGATGGAAAGAACACAGAAAAGATCAGATCATTTTATGTTCACATTAAATGATGAAACTATTCAGCTAACTGCTTTCAATTTGCACTTTCAGTATCTCTGCATTAGTAACCTGCATTTGTGTAGCTTCTATACTCAAAAGAAAAGAAGAATACTTGGGAAAAATCAGTATGGAACAAATGGACATGCACATTATTAGGAGAAAATGCTCTTACATAAATTGGAATACAACTGTAGAACACAAAGTTCTAAAAGAATCCTCTAGGAAACATGGATTTATTGAAAAAAAACAAACTAAAACCCACCCAACACTGTTACAAATCAATTTCAAAAATGTGTGGACAACCTTCATCTGATTAAATCAATGTAGCCCTATTATAGTGAAACCAATGAAGTAAAAATTATTTCTACTACCTGAGGATGTAGCCTTTCACATTATCTCACTGAGCTTACTGAAGTAGCTTACTTCTTGAAGATTAGTTTATTTAGATCACAATGGGGCTTTTAAAAGAGAGACTACAAAGCAAAAACATAACCCTCCCTTTATTTTCCTTTGTGCTGAGAAACAGAATTTGTTTTCCCCCAAGCAGTTGGTATTTTCAAACAAACCAATATAATAACTGCCCCAAACCTGAGAGGAACTAAGGTGGAGAATACTTTACTTCCTTACTATCCTGAAAGCCAGAGTCCTTGTTGTTATCAGTGAAATCAGTGGAAGAACTCCC
This sequence comes from Tichodroma muraria, assembly GCA_013390105.1. Taxonomy (NCBI): domain Eukaryota; kingdom Metazoa; phylum Chordata; class Aves; order Passeriformes; family Sittidae; genus Tichodroma; species Tichodroma muraria. Next base: position 5,749 of record WAAG01026730.1, on the reverse strand, counting down.
CTTAAATTAACAAAACCAGGCTGTGGTAATTCTTAGAGTAAGGCAAAAGAGTAACCTCAAATTTCCAACAGCAAAGGTTTCTCTCCTTTGCAATAAAATCTTAGAATTTATTGATATAGTAACATTAAAATTATGTTTATACTGCATCTTCACTACATTTGTTTTCAGTACAACACATTATTAATTGAAATCAGCTGGGCAGTGATTAATTTCATGAGGCAAGGATTGTCTGGTGCTTTAGCATGTCCACATTCTAGCTGGTTGTACTGGCATTACAATAAATTTTCTCAATGTGGACAGACTACTGAACTGGGAAAAAACCTGGCTAGCTTCTAACAGGACTGTATCCAAAATGGATATTCTCTGTTCTTTAAAAATGATCCATTCAGCTCATAAAATTTGACCTCAAGAGAGGCCAGCAGCCAGTTTGGGATACAGGGCAGCCGTGATGTGCTATGCAGGCCAGATGAGGCACAACGGTAGGAAAAGCCTGCAAAAACTGAGACACTGATGAGGACACCAAAGAAGAAATGAAAATAAATAACTTTCCAATAATGACATCCGAGAAATTAACATCAGTTCTAATTTATGTCCTTTTAGTGTTTCACCAGCTCATCACAATTGTTTATTATAGTTTTCCCTCACTGAGCAGCACCAGAACATTAAGACTCTCATAAATGTACAAACACAGTAATTACAGTTCCCAAATACTGGGTTTTTGTGGACAGGTTTTTATGTCTAAGTATGATAATTAGAAAAATAATTACATAATACAGAAACTATAGAACTGTATTATTTCATGACTTGTTATTGTTTTCTATAGTTTTTACTTTAAAAATACTCCTCTAAAATTGTAACATAAAATATCACTTTATTCAATAGAAATAAAGTGCAGCAATGCATTTGAAGATCTAGGTATTGTTTTGGTTTTTTTTAAAAAATCAGACTGTCCATGCAAAGTAAAGTTACCAGACCAGTGCTCTCTGTAACTGCAAAGGTTGGATTCCTTCTTTTTCACATTAATGCCTCAGCTTCCAGATTCCCAAAGTCCGTATTTGCCTGTTCTCTCCAAGAAGTTTGTTCTGCTTGGGACAGACCATCATGTGCCTGCTCTGAAGAGCTCAGAAGTGCTGACCTGTCACAAAGCACTTGGTGCAGAGAGCAGGTCCAGGGCAGCGTGGTCTCTGCCCGAGCCAAAGCTGCCACCGTGCCCAACAGGAGGAGGCCAGGGCAGCCTCTTCCTTGGAGCCAGTATTGCTCTTACCCCCTGGCTCTTCACCCGACTAACATTGTGCCAATATATTTTTGCAACAAGTTTCAGTCTTCTCAGTTCTACCCTTAGATTAGTGGGATCCTGTGGGTAGTTACCACTACCTGAAGGTGGTAGTGGTGGTAGTGAAGGTCTGCATACAAAAAACATAAAGCAGAAGCCTTCAAACTACCTTTTGTAGTTGGAGCTGGTGACTTAGAACTGCACAGAAGCAATTCAGCAATTCAGGCACACACTGCAGGTCAGACATACTTGAAACTGTCAGCAATTATACTTTATGACATTGCCTTGATGGACAAAAGTTGATATGATAACATTGGGTTAGTAAGACACTTTGGGATGAAAAGAATCTTACAGAAATATGAACATTATTTTATAAGTCAGTCCTCCCATGCACCGTGAAAACATTTAAAAAGGAAAAGCAAACATGCATTGAAGGAAGACAATATGAAAGATTTCTGTTGGGTTAGCCATTGATTTTTCTGACTGAGAATGTCTTTTCCTAGTTACTGATTACCAGGCAACCACAAAGGAGCTTTGATTCAAGATTCACTATAGAGAAGAGGGGGAAAAAAACTCCAACCCAGCCTCAATCAGTCTCCTGTTTATTGTAAGGATGAACAACAGTCCTGCTTGGAAATAGGTCACAGGAGGAGGGAAATGCAAAAAACAGCAACCATTAATGCACATTTCACCTAAACCACATCATGCTATTTTTGTAAGAAAAATATTTCTTCACATTCCTGGTGCAATAATCTCTTGTGTACAGACCAGCAAGATGTATTTGTTTGGGGGTGTTGGTTTTTTTAAGATGGGAGCTTTAAGTTCAGAACAGGTATTTTTGTGTTACATTGCCTGGCAGCATAAATGAGCAATTTGAACCAGGATTATTTTCGGATTTCACTGCCACCAAACCTAGCACAACAAATGAACTTTAGACCTGGGAAAATGCAGCTGAGAGTGCAGATTAGTTTCACTAACAGCTATTCAGAAGGATTTGATTGCTTAATGATCTTTAAGCTCAAGAGTCAAACATTGCTTCATACAGAAGCAAAAGTCGTTCTATATACCCGCACAAGAGCAATTTATTTATTTTAAACAAGCAAACACTCATCAAATCTGCAGTCATGATTCCTCAGATTTCTCTACCACCACACAAATGCATTCTTTACAAGCCAGCTCTTGAACATAGTCAAGTGGTTTTTTTCTGGCAGAGTTTTGTACTATGGGAAAATAGGACTTCATTATTCAGAGACTAAAAAAATCAGCCTCACATCCCAACATTAGATAGTTGAATAATTTACACAGTAACTAGCTTCAAATACGGATATGTGAGGACTAAGGGGACATATTCTTACTTCAGCCTGCTCAATCAAAGGGGTTTTGGTCTATTTTCCTTTAAAGAGCTGTAGCAGCAGGAAATGCCCTTCTTAAAGCACTTATGATCTGCAACCCCTTTGTGCTTCACTATAACCTGTTGGACAGCATTTGATAAATGTCACTTTTAGCACCAAAAAACAAAGGGTGGGCTGAGAGTTGAAAAATGGTTAGGAAACTCAATGCAGCAAGTTTCAAATGTCAAGAGCTATTTAGACCTGCTACAGAGCAGAGACACCTTCCGGGGATTCACTGCTGAGGTCATTCCCACAGGTACCCCTGAGCAAAGGGACCCACCAGAAAGCCCTCAGCACCTCACCTCTGTGCATCTTGGAAGCAGGAACACAGCATTCCTCTAAATGCAACAGCATTCCTTCCTTTTATGCAGAGGATACCCAAGATTTTTCATCTTCCCCTGGTTACAGGTATACTTAAATTATTTTCAGGATCTCATCAGCTTTTAACAATTAATTTACAGCAAAATAAAATCCACATTCTTTTTCTTGCCCGGTTTCATCCATACCCTGCACTGCTACAGGAAGGAGCAAATGGGAACAGGCCATCTCAGAGCTGGCTACTGCCAAGAGAAAGGCCCACTGAACAGCATGGCCAAGATGCCCAACAAAGGCACCACACTTCTCTCTCACAAGTTTTTGGAGTACAGAGATTAATAAAATGATCATGGTGGGCCAACCACTAAACACACAAAGAATTAAAATCAAAGCTTTTCAAGAACAACTGATCTAAATTTTAGAGTTATCTGAAATGCACATTAATTTGATCTAGCATTACCATCCCAAGTAATAGCCACTTCCTGTCTCTTTCCTTTCTATTCTCTTTTCAAGCAGGTAAATACCTGACAGAAACTTCGGGTTTGTAAAGAATAAAGCCACTTCAATTTTAATTCTTGTGTTACTCAGGACATGAAAGTAACTTGATTCTTGGTGTTAAATACTTCTTTCCCTGGGATCATCTCAAACATTCTAACAATCAACTTCGAAGGTTAGTTCATTAGGCTTCAGAGCAAATTACTATGGGGAAGAGCCTAAGGGTACTTTGGCACAGGAAAATCTACAACCATGAAGAAATTAAGCACCTCGAGAACAGCACAGCTGTTTTCAACCTGTAGATGAAATCATGAATAATGTGTCTGTCAGAACTGCCAGTAAATAACTCCTGGAAATAAAGTCAAGACACACATTTAGGTCACTGCACCAAGAGAACATTTTTGAGGAAAACTTTTGAAACCACTACTAATTAGGTAGAATATAAAGCTCTCAAAACCTGCATTTTCTAGACAGTTTTAAGACATACTAAACTTGATTCTTAGAAAATTATTTTGCATTGTTAAGTAAAAGAATCAAGTTCTAGGAATCAGCAGAATAATAACTTTTTGCACTTTAACAGTAGCTGGAATAATTAATTTATTTTGTTACAGCCTCTAAATAGGTAAATATACTCCCTTCTTGAGTAATTACACACTTTTACCTCTTATGGCTTTTACTCTTTAGGAAATAAATTTGGAGTCTCTTTTAAGATCTATCAAGAGTTTTAACACCCATCAAGATGTCAAATGGCTGGCTGCATTTATTTACAATAAATTTTCCAGGTAAGACTATTTTTTAATCAGCTGCTCACATTATATTTAGGATATACTCATGATGAATCCAGACATGAAATGCACTTTTTTGAAAGTACATTAAAAAAGTTGCCACCAGCCACTGGCCTACAATTATTTTCTAAATATTTAGTTCCAGGAAAACAAGTTTGGTTTTAGTATTTAAAAACCTGAGCTGTAACTTCTGACAAAACAGAATCAAGTCATGTCTCACAAACAGGAAGATTTACTTACATTTCAGCTTTTCTGCCACAAGGAAGACTGTCAATTAACAAATACATAGATTTTTAACTATAAACACCATTTGATCAATTTTCTTTTCAGTCAAAAGATTCTCAGCAAATCAATTAATGCCAAGCAGGAAAATATACAAACATTTAAGCTTATTTATGTACTTCCAATGGTCTGTGGTGGCCTGCCTGAGGGAAAACTACCAGAACCTGCAGTACGTGCATGTCTCCCAGGGAAGGACAAGAACACACCTCAGTAACATCAGCCGTGCTTCAGGAACTGCTGAACGTGGATTTTAGCTGGAAGTAAATCCAATTAACTCTTGCATAGTTCTACACAACTCCCCCTTAGCATGGCAGCTCTGAGCAGCTGCTGCCCTGCAGCTGCAACACCACCCCGAACCCAATTTTGGAAGACAAAGTAAATGGATCCTTCCATAAGTTTCCTACGTACTTGAGGATGAAAATTAGACAAAAATCATACATTAAGAAATCTTTACATATGTATTATCTTCCATTTATTCTCAGGCTTACAGACTCTGCTCCAGCTTTCCTGAAAGGAAAACCAGCAGACAGGGCCACCTGAACAAAATCAGCTTCCAAACTCCAGGCAGAGGGGCCCAGGATGCAGCTGGGGAAGGACCCCGTTAGTACAAAAAATATTACTCGAGTAACTCTTTCCACAGTGCTGTGAAGGGGAAGACAGGGTGTCAAGAATAGTGAAAAACTGCAGTAGTTAGATTAAACATTTATTTTTTTTCATATATTCACAAAATCTTCACAAAAGTATTGAAACTCAAAAAGGAATTAGACTTGAGTCAAATACAGAGATGAAATGTACAAGACAAATGAGCAGGCAAACTAAAAGGTCTTGAAAGTATTTTACTTCAGATTGAAAAACGAACAGTTCAACTGTTCCGTTTAAATAAAGTTTTGCAAGATATACAGTATTTTATGAATACAATGCTGGTCATTTGAGGCAAAGTAAAATACCTCAATTTTTCCTTCATGCTTTTTTTNCTTGATTTTTTCTTCTTGTTTTTTTTTTTTTGCTTTTTTTTTGCTTTTTTTTTCTTTTTTTCTTTTAGAAAGATACTGTTTACCAAAAAGAAACTTGAGCAGTCCAGGAAAAGCTATTTTCCATTAAATTTATGAAAACCATAAATTGAGGCAAACCTAAGATTCCCAATGGAATCAAGATTATCTTCCCGCTACCACCACCTTAAAATTATCACATGCTTATTGGAACACTAA
>WAAG01026729.1:14293-26670 GCA_013390105.1 Tichodroma muraria | reverse complement strand
GGAAACCTGCTCTGGCCTAATAAAGACTCATGGAAAAGTACTGAAGAAGACGAGGCACAGCTACCCATCACAGCCCTTTACATTTCCAAAGATGAAGGTGAAAATCCAACTCTGAGTGACTGCAGTTAGTTCTGCCAGATCACTTAAATCATCAGGACATCATGATCATCACTGTTAAAAACTCTTGGCAGACCTAGCTGCGCTAGCACAGCTATTTAGAGTTGAGTACTTCAGGCTTGAGTCCACTGGCAGTAGGAACTGCTGCTGTGCAGGCATCTACATAGAATATTCACAGAATCATTGTAGGCTTTGGGCTGGAACGGCCTTTCAAGATCACCTAGTTCTACCTGCCTTGCCATGGGCAGGGACACCTTCCACAAGAGCAGGTTGCTCAAAGCCTCATCCAACCTGGCCTTGAATACATCCAGGGATGGGGCATCCACACTTTCACTGGGGCAACCTGTTCCAGTGCCTCACCACTCTCAGAGTGAATAATTTTTTCGTAATATCTAATCTAAACATATCTCCTGTCAGTTTAAAGCCATTTCACCTTGTCCTATTGTTACCTGCCCTCATAAAAGTCCCTCCCTAAAGCAAGAGCATTGCAGAGGCCATGCTTTCTGTTCCCAAGGTGTGAGAGTTGAAGCCTGGGAGAGATGAGCTTCCCCTGGCACTGCTTTCAGTATGTATGCTGACTAGTACAGATGGATTTTGGATAAAGTATGTACACATCACTCTCATCCTGTTTAGGTGCAAAGGTATAAGGCTTCCCCCATGATACAACAGTAAATAACCCGAAAACCAGAAAGGAACAAATTCTAAAGCAAATAAAACAGCAAGTTCTTTAGGAGTTTTGCCACGGAGGGTAAGTAATCATGTGAGCATATAAAATGCTTTAAACTGTCTCAAGTTGATTGAAATCTCAGGCTTAGTCACTTCGACAGGCTTCCTTTAAAGCCTATGACCGTGTATTTGAATGCATTGACTATGTCACACAGATTTTGTCAGATAGATCCCACAGCAGCAGCCAAGGGAGACACTGTCCTCAGCCCAGAGAAGCTGGATTTCAGACATGTTGTTTTCCTCATTGATAGCAGGGGCAGAGGGCACTGTCAGGCAGGGTCAGCTCAGGACCCTTTTCATTTAAGCCTTCTGTGAAGCAGTGACTGTCAATGACAACGCATTCACTATCTGTGAAAATACGGATTTTCACCTGCAACGCACTTCAGAGGCAGTGTCTGAATGACCTGACTTGAGAAATACATTTGCTTGACTGCCTATTCCAATTTCCACATGAGTCTGTTCTCTGGAGTCCCAGCTGTACAGTGACTCGCTTTTAACTGTTTTTTATTTGGACGTTGTAATGAGGAGAGGAAAACCCAGTATGATAGGATATAATATATAGACTGAGCAAGAAATATCTGTATTTGCTGAAGAGGTGTGTTATTACAGGGTATTTTCATCTAGTCTGATAAAAATGGCATTTCTATAGAAACAACTGATGAAAAAAAACAACAAAGAGGAAATCCCATGCTAACTGTCAAAAGACAACATAATGTTCAGCAGATGCATTACTAGTGATGAGTAAATATTCTGATGGTTTGGGTTTTTAAAATACACAATCCTTTCCTCTCACACGGTTAAATCACTTCCCACTGAGCATGGATGTATGGTTTCTATTGGTGAAAAAGCAGAGATTTGATTTAAAATATCCCTGCTTCACCTAGTCCCAGGGAAGCACTTTGCTCAGAGGGGTGTTGCTATCATGGAATGCTAGGGTTTCGCCCCAAAAGTACATAGCTTTAAAAAAAGCTAACAAAAGTAAGATTTATATCTTGGACTGATCCCTTATGATAATTTGTTTTCCATTCACCAGCAGACCTGTGTGCTGCCCACTACTCTGCTCTCCATCTGCTCTGTTCTCAACTTCAGTTTCTGTCTTCTTGGCAGAATAATTACCTGCTTCCATGGTCACCTGCTCTTTAAACAACTCATCTTAATATTTATCATCTCTGCAACACAGGTAATACTGCTACATTTGCAGATTCCCTTTCCTAATCCCACCAAGGCCACTGCCATATTGTTTTTGTAGTTCTGATCCCTTCCCGTTTATAATCCAATGAGAAAGTATTCAGCTGTAGGCCCTCCTACTTCTCTGCTTTAGAAGACCAAAATCATGTTTTTAAAAGGTCATGTGACACTGACTTGTGGCAAGCTAGAAGAAGAGGATGAGCGAGATTTTCAGGGCTTGTGAGAAGACTGTCAATCTTTTAAAATCTCACAAAATAGCTCTCATTGCGTGAGGAATATTTGAGTTCACCACCAAAGACTCCAAGACATGCACTGCTGGGAATTTCGTTGCTACAATCACTTAGCAAATCCATGCAAGCATGTTGGTACTTATAATTTTATAGGATAAATATGAAGACACACAAGCATGATTTATTGATAGAGCAGAAGCTATATATAGCACCCTTAACTGTATTATTAAAACTGAAGGTAAATAATTAATGGAATGAAGGAAAGATCCATACAACTCTGGCAGTTTTGATGGGAAGCAGTACTGTCTTGCGGTAATTAAAACTGAATATATTCTATTTTTATGTCTTTCTGGCAAAAAAAGATTATTTCCTCATTTCACCTGCATGCTAAGATACACTGTGTGTGGCCTCAGAAGCTGTGCAGCCAGTGTGAGAGGAGTCAGGGAGGGAAAATGCTCATGGCTGTCTTGAATCAGAACCATAAGCAGTTGTCAGACAGCCTAAGCAGTGCCAACACTTCACCCAAACACGATCCAACACAACCACTGCCACAGCCTCCCTGCCCTCTCCTCAGGTGGGAGAACTGAACGCTGTACATGGGGTGCATGGGAAAGCATTCCCAAGTTCAGCCCCAGGAAAGCCTCAAAGTGGGTGAGAGAAGTCTTCTACTCACATCACTGCATCTGCCCCACCTTTTGTAAAACCAATGGTGGTCTGATGCCTGCCTGAAAATTAGTAGTGGAAAAACTAAAACCTTAGTTTCTCATTTTGCTTCAATCAGAGGCACTATCTGTTGATTTCAATAGACTTTGGAGCAGCCTCCCCCGACCTTCACTGCCCCAGAAGCAATGATCACAAAGGGCAACAAGGTGCCAAAGGACACATTAAACTTCTCACTTCAATCAGCCAGACCTGTGGTAGCAAAGGAGTCCTGAAGCCATCAGGATGGTGGGTGGTTCCACAGAAAAAGGATGAGAAGCTGCTGCTCTTGAAGTTTAACTGCAAGAAACCTGCACAATTATTTCAAAGTGTTTCTTGCATCCCAAACCAGCATAAATTGGGAACAACAATATTAAGTGGCAGATGGTGGTGGTAGGGTAGCAGTTATTTTCAGAGAAATGGAGAATTTGACACTCCATTCCTCAGCAGGCACCGCTATTCCTGAACTACGTTTGACTTTAATATGATTTCTTTTGCTTCAGGGAGTGAAAAGCAGAGTTCCACCAGCTGATGAACTGCAGTCTGGCAGGGCAGCACTGGAGAAGCACTCCAAACACTCTCGAGGCTCCCTTCTGCAAATCTCCAACTGTAATTAAGAGCAGATCTATTTAGTCCTCCTGCTAGGAGCATCTCTGAGCCCACCACACGTTAACAGCAGTAGCTGCTCAAACACCTCTGCCAGAATGATATGTCTGATCATAAGGTTAGAATCGTGGTCACTCTTGGTTATGTGGTACGCCTAACGGGGCATCTTCAAGTTGATTCCTACTTCAAGGAGTGCTCAATGACCTAAAATAGTCCAGTTGTCAACTTTACCATGTCAGAAAGATGGTTGCTCATCAGAAGACATGAAGCTGAGGGAGATGTTTGCTGCCCAGCATTTAAAAAATTGGAATTTTCATTCCATTTTTTTATGAGTTAATCACAGTCCTGTTTCCCTGTCAATATAGCTAAGGCTGGCTGTCTGCCGACAAGATGGAGGATTATCTTTGTTTTCACAGATATAAGTGCTTTCAACGACCATAATGGATAAAACTTGTTCCTGACTGTAATTTTGCTTTAGTATCACAGCTTTCTGAAGGGATAAAAACCTGCAGCACTTCATTTCTTATGGCATCAGAGACCTTGCAGTGAGTCCTTCCCAAACAGTGAGCCCACCTGCTCCAGCCCAAGCCCCAGTGAGGATCTGTGTCTGTTCTTATATTCAGAGAATTCATTTCACAAGTAAAAAGGCTGAAAGTTAACCAAGCACTAAAATCAATAACCAACATTAAAATCAAAGCTCCTGCAAGTTCCGATAGCTCTCCCATAGTTTCTACTAAAGCTCGGCACGTATTACAAGGAATCAGTCACGTAATAACATAATAGTCAACTACAGCCACGTTCACAGAGCTTTACGTATCTGCTCTGCCAAAACACCTCCGGTCTCGGGCACGGCCACGCCCTCCGATACTGCCAAGGCACAGGTCCTGCGTTGCCGTAAATGCGTTCCTGTGTGTGCTGTGGGATGCAGGTGGCCGCTGTTTGGACGCAAGGGTAACGCCCGGGGGAAGCTGCCTTGGGCCGCACAAGCGCAGGGCCAACCCACAGCCGCGGCCCAAGGAGGGAGCCCCTCCAGGAGCCCCGGGCCGGGCAGAAGCAGCGGCCAGTCGTATAACCACAGTGACGGGAAACAGGGCCTTGATTAACGCGTCAAAAGCCGAAATGAAAATTCAATTAGTTCAGCTGAACTGGCCGCGGGCAGCGAGGGCCCCGGCCGCGCCGGCGGAAGTGACGGCATCAAGGCGGAAGTGCCGCCCGGGGAGGGCGGCGGTGCCGGGGGAGCGGCGGTGCCGGCGCAGGTGAGTTGCGGCCCGAGCTGCCGAGAGGAGCGGCCCAGCGTAGCAGCGTTTGCCTCAAAGCTTAAACTCTGCTGCTGGAAAGCATTTGGGAGAGCACTGTGGAGCTCCGTTTCTCTGTAAAGTAAACGCCGTTCGCTGTGACACACTGGTGCTGCACTGGTGCTTAGGGTCCCTCACTGTCGTAACTGACCTTCCTGCCCAGGCTCACACTTGGTCTAAAGCTGGTTGATTTAAAAGTGGGTCTTGGTCCTCGAAGCAATCTGTGGCTTGATTGCCTTCTGTGTTCTTGTGTTTCTTTTACTCTGACTGAGATCTCTTGTTCCAACCACACCTGCAAAACTTCCTGCAGAGCTGGTGGGGTTTTCAGAGTGACCATGGCACGTCCAGACCATGACAGAAAACTCTTTTGTGAGACTTTTACTACGGACAGGGCGTACAACAGCAGATGATAGTGTGGCCACATAACAGTTGATGTGTAGTGTAGAAGTGCTCATGGACATTGGACAGCATTTCTGATCCCTTAGCTGTGCTCTTAGGACAATATCTCAGTGTGTTGCTTGTGCTGGCTGGCTGGTGGTCCCTCTGGGCAAACAGATGGTGTATGGTGAGCTTTTAAGTAGCCAGTTGCAAGGCTGGAGGTAAGCAGGCTGCAGGATGCTGGGGTTAGTGCTGATCCTCAGGAGTTTGTTAGTTGTCCTGCATGTTTTCTCGGAGCTCTGGTGGGTAGGAATGACGGCTCCTGACAGCCAAGGGGGTGTTGCTAATGTGCTGCGATGGCTTCCATGGGGCATGGGAAAAGGTGCCCTGAGAAGAAAGCCAAGTGTTTTCCCTACATTCATTGTGTCTGCAGGTCCCACGTGTATTGAAGCAATACCTTTGAGGAAAGGGTTCCTGGAAGAACATCCAACCTCATTAACAAAGGCTGCTTAGTTGTCTTCTTGTGCTGACAGTTCCCCAGAGAAAGAAAGGCAGTTTGGAGACGCTCTGTGTTTCTTGAGTAAGTGTTTTGGTAGGGAGAGACTTGGACAAGTTTATGTAGAGCTCTGTGTGGAGGAGGCTTCTTGCAGAGAGCTTAGCAGCACCCTTTGCTTCCAACTGTGTGTTTTATCCTCCTCTTTTGGGCTTTGAAGCCTGTAATGACAGGGCAGGGAACACTTGGCTTGGGATGTGTGTTCCGCTCCTTATGGATATCAGAGAGGGTCCATGCAAGTGAAGTCTGGCTGTGGGAGCCCTGTTGTGGCAGCAAGCTCCATAAATAAATAGCAAGTAGGTGTGTGCTTATGCTAGAAGTAGACAAAAAAAAGAAGGAGCTGTCTGTGGAGGTTTCAGTTTTTGCTGTGCAGTTGCGAGGGGAGTGGGCTGGAAGGGAGTGTTTCTGCATTCCCAGCATCAGTCAGAGCTGCAGTGAGATCACACGCAGAAAGGTACCATAGCAGGGGTGCTCCTTCCTGCCCTGAAGTGGCCTTTGGTTGATGGTTTTACACCAATACCTTGCATAAAACCAATAAACAAATGTAAAACATGCTGGACCCCTTTTTTCCCTTAGAACCAAGAGCATCTCACTTAACCAGCCTTGGTCAAGAATGAGATCCCTGAAAACAGTATAAATATTTTAAAGTATAGGTCATAAATTCTACAGGCAGTAACTCTTGTGTCTGAGCATCTTTCCCACAAGGTTTCTCCCTGCATATTTTACAATCAATTAGAATAATAGTATAAGAGAAACTATGGCTTCAAGGCAGTAGCTGTGCCCACACAATGGTTGAACTCTGTTTTTGTCTGAGATTGGGGCAGCGATTTACTTCCAAGCTTTGCATTTTCTCATGTGTTCTGCCTTTCCCTATGGCAGATAACTGTAGTTTTAAAAATCCAAGTCCACTTTTCTTTCCAGCTTCTCAATAAATCATGCCTGAGTCCTGCTGGGTTTTTAAAAGTGGAAGAAATCGAATATGCACAAACTATTTCAACATACTGAGGGTGGGAGGGTGCCAAGTCTGCAGCATTAGTGCTGATCAGTGACTGAAATAAGCATGAAATGTATTTGCAAACAGTTTAGTTGATGGCTGTAAGAAATGGATTGCTGGTCCCAGGCTCTGGGAATCAGAGGTGGGGAGCAATAGTCACACATATTTTCCTGCCTGGTGGATGGGAGGTGGAGTAGTTGCCTTCCTGGTGAGTTGTCATGTGCACAGAGGTACAAGTCTGCATAAATCTCATCCTTGTTTCTCAGCCCCAAACTGACCTGGGCAGCGAATGAAGATGCTTGGAAATAGCANCATTCACAGTATATCAGGGGGCAGCTGCAATCCACAACAGTAGGACAAACCCAAACAGAGATAATTACTCACCCTGAAAATTTAGGTTTTCAAATTTCAGCAGAAAAGGTGCAACCCCCGGTGGAGGGGAGGAACACTGTGTGTTCACCCCAAAACCTTGACTTCCCTTGAGCAAACTAAAATTCCTGGTTAGAAGAAGCCACAACATGCCCTTGCCCTGCTGGTAATTTGGAGAAAACACATTCTGGCTTTCTCCAAAAATTGTTAATATTTGAGGGTGGGTTATATCAGGTTTTAGGACCAGTGCATCCAACAGATCCACTTCATATCAAATGGGGTTTTGCAGTTCATGGATTATCAATGTATATGTGGCAATGAGGACCTGAGGGTCTGACTTGCTCTGTCAGGTTTTATTTGCACAGCTCTAAAGATGCAAAAATTCAGTTTGGTAGAAGTGCCTCTGTGGCTAGTTTAGCTCTACAGGGAGCTGAAAAAGTCATATGGCAAGAACCAGTTATTCTAGTGTGACCTTTCAAGGTCTTGAAACCTGTACTGGCCAGAACTCCGCCTGGTATGGGGGTTGCACAGGGAGAAGCAGTAAGAAGGTGGTATGAACAGTTACATCATCACTGCCATGTGCCTCAGTTATAGGAGGGAGCACCCAGAGTGCTCCAAATATGGGAATTTCCTATCAGTCTACTGGACCAGGAGCCTCCCTTCTTATATAAAACCTACTCCTCAAGTTGAGCCCCACCTCAAGTTGAAAAGTGTGTGATTCACTGAAGCATCCTCCAGAAGAGAGGGAAATACTGAACAATGTTCCTTCATGCTTATTCAGGGGACAGAATTGTGATGATGGGAGAAGAAAGTGCTCAGGTGGGAGAATTGGTAGCCACATGCAGGGTGATTGTTAGAGGCTGACACTAAGGAACCAGTGTTTATTTATACAAGCCCCTATGCTGTTTTTAAGGGATGCACCAATTGGCTCCCATTTTGCGAACAAAACCAGTGGGTGATCTGTTGAGTTGCCAGAATAGCAGTGAAGGAAATGGGAAGACATCCTAAACTCGTTAAGCAAAAGTGTTTCTTGGTGGGATGTAATTCTGCCCACCAGAAAAGGGATAATCTGGCTCACCTGTTGAATAATCAGGTAGATTAACTGACCCGTGTGGCAGATACGGCAGTAAAGGGAGAATAAAACCAGAAACATATACTAGAGTGGTTACATGTCAAGGGAGACCATTCAGGATTTAAGGATCTTTTTAAGGGAGCTGATTACATAGGGTGGCTTGTCACTTGGGAACTGTAACACTGCCATCTCAATCTGTGGCCAGTGGTGTACAGGGATGGAGAAACAACACCCCTTGCAGGAGGCATTCCTTCACTAAGGACATGGAAAAGGCCACTGGGAGACCTGGCAGGTGGACTATATAGGGCCTTTCCTGAAGCCAGGGTGGAAGTGATGTCACAGCTCACTCAAGCTGAGGCAGTAGCAAGAGCAGCAGGGCACAGCGCTGTAAAGGGCCTGAAGCTGTGGTTTAATTATTTGCCATGGCCCCAATCCCCCCAATCCAACAGTAGTCACTTTGCTGCCAGGGTAGTTCAATAGTGGGCACAGGATGAAGGAATTTGGTGGATCTTTCACCCTCCATACTACCCCCAGGCAACAACCTCATACAACCCCCAAATGAGGTTGTTGAATGCGCCAATGGACTCTTGAAGAGGAACCTGAAACCTAATGAACCTGAGTGGGCAGGTGGGTGTCAAAGGGGGTACATAGAGTCAGTAGCTGCTGGGGAGTTAATGGGTGCCCATAACTCAACAACCTTTCGTCTTCAATCCAAACTCATGCTCCCAGGAACAGAAGAAGCTAAAGACTCTGCAAATCCTCTCCATTACCTAGGACAACTGGTTTCTGGCAGAATTACTAAGAGTGGGATTAGTACCCCAACCTTAAAAAAGCCACTTAACTTGTGTGCCAGGTGGTGGATTGTTCCCTCCTTTTAATCATGTCTTGTTTTTATGCATGTATATGTTTTACAGATTATCTGAAATCCACTGCTGGACCTATGCTTTCAACTGTTGAGTGGACGGATCATTTTGTGTATTTTTTAGTTTGATTTTGCTAAGCCTATTTTGCCTTTTTACTAGAAAAAAAATGGTGTGGGAAAAGTTTTTACTCTTATATTATGGATGTATGATTTTGTCTCAAGCGACTGAGAATCAGAGTACTGAACCAAATTTAGCTTGGGAGTTGATACAAGGATTTATGCACATTTGGAATCACACAAATCAAGGAATATGTATTAACCTCCCCAACTCTGCATCAGAGGGGTTTAGATTTATGATGATTTGGTTAAATTTTTCGGAAATATTAACGAGAGAACTGGATAATCTTAAAAAAACAGGAGGAAGTGTTACCTGGGGAATGGTGGAGTCCCAGTTCCTAGACCAGAAAGAAGGACAACAATGGGATGCAAATGGGACATGGGTAGAATACAAGAACGCCTTTTACCAGCTCCCACGTGACTCTACCTGGAGCCATTTATGGAATCAGACATGCTATCGGTCACTAGACACCAACCCTACTGAGCCACTGCAAAATGTCACTTCTATCCCTTGCACGGTGGTACCATGGTGGGATTCTCCTGCCGAGGGTGGGTTTTTTGAACACGAGTACAATTTACATTGGGATGCAGGATGGTGTATACAAATCCCCGATAACCCAGGAACCGTGCACCAAGTTAACCGAACAAATTACGAGTGGGCCTGGTCTCTGAAACAAATCTTTGATCCTATATCTACTCTACGATGGGCTTCCAGGGCCCCCACAGGGAAAATAGTAGAATGGGAAGTAGAGAAATCAGACTGTAAGGACCATCAGACCACACTGCCTAATGGAGAGAGCATCTGCTGGAAAGTGAGGAACCGTAGAAGCATTACCCAAAGTAAACCAGAGACCTCCTTTCTGAATTGTTCCCGTATATTAGATTGTACCACGGGAGCAGGTGAGCCTATAGAAACCTGGTACATCTCGGAGCTGAGAACTTTTATCCGGGACATGTGTACCTGTTGGGATTATCCCAACTACGGCTATCTAAACCAAGACACACGATGCAATGGGTCCTACGAAAATTCGGAGACAGCACTATCCTGTGGCATTCCCATTACACACGGCCCTGACCAAAGAAAGGTCTGGAATTCAAGTAGTGAAGCACAGGAAGTTCCCCAAGGTGACCTGTATCAGTGTTCACAAGCCAAATATCCAGCTCCACGGGGAACGGTATGGGCATGTTCAGATGGGAAGATGTATTCCCACTTGAACATGTATGATATGGCTGGGCTCCAGTGTACTATTGGGTTTCCTACCATGTGTCCATCTAAAACGTTCAATTATACACTTTATCGTAACAACAAAGTGCGGAGAGAAATCCAAAATCCAACAGATGCAAAAGGGTGGATTCGGGGAATTCAAGTCCCCGACTATTATACCTGGGGACAAAATGTTGCTTTAGACTTAGAATCATTTTTTGTGTCCAGCAGAGTTATCCAACGGCACAAGTATGTCTTGGAGAACTTAACTAGGCAAGTCCGTGTGTTAAGCAACTGGACTGGACTTTCACTCAGGGAACTGGATGTGCAGGCCCAGCAGGCATCGAAAATGGCTTTGCAGAACCGATTAGCCCTAGATATGTTGTTGTTGAAAGAGAGTGGAGTGTGTGGGATGCTAAACCTAACAGATGGAGAATGCTGTGTCACTGTCCATAACGCCACCACCACCATAGAAGAGGCGCGTCAGAAGATGAAGGAGATTGCTGAACAAACAGGAGAACTGTTTCAAGCAATTCAACCGAAGGACTAGTTTGATGGACTGAGCCTGGATTGTGTATCACGTATACTAAAGTGCCTTGGATTTATGGGATGGGGAAGGTGGTTTGTGTGCATTACCCTTATGATACTGTGTGGATTCTTGGGTTTGATGATAGGTCAAAAAGTCTTGTCAAACTGTGATGAGTTCATTATGGTTTATAGAGAAAAGGGATACTGAGTTTCTAGCACTGTATAATTCCATACCATTCATGTCATGGCAAAAATGTGGTTGGAGCAGGAGCAAGTCAGGGGCTGGAAGTGGAAGGGCAGCCATCTTTTGCTGTGCTCGGGGATGTTGCTTTTCTGGTTTGGTGCTCAAAGACAGTGCCAGTGAGCCTAAGACCTGGTGAGCTGCTCTGAGAGAAAGAGAAAGCAGCAGCATGGCAGAGCCCAGCTGAGCCATGTGGAGCCCAGGCCGCAGCTGCTGTGGCCACAGCAGCCACTGGAGCTGCTGCTGGAACCGCCAAGCTCTCCAATCCTACTCACACAGAATCAGGCCCAGGAGGAGGGTCCTCTGACCTCCTTTAGAGCCCTGTCAGGTCCCATCAGGTTTTGCCTTGTCCCTGTTCTTCCATTGTTTTCGGTCTGAGGGGGGAAAGTTAAATTGTAAGCCTTTCCAACATTCTGCTTTTGTTTTTCTATATACACCATGCTGCCCAACACAGGGCCAGTCATCATTTTGCCTTTGTCTTGGAAAACCACACTGTGTGTGGTCTTTGGGAATTGTTTTTGTTTGTTTGCTGGTGAATACCCTTTTGTAGGTAAAAGACTCTCTCTTTTTATACTCTTTTATTAATATTGTTGTGGTTATTGCAGTTTTTCAGTAAACTGTGATTCCAGTTTTTAATCTCTCCTCGTGTTTCCTCCACTACCAGAAGGGGGCAGGAGAAAGGGAGCAGCTCAAGTAGGTTTAATATTCTCACTGGGTTTTAAATCAACACAGAGCTATAAGAAGGGGATGAGGGAGATTGTTTGGGCTTGTGAAAAGATGGTGACCTCGTAAAATAAAATCTCATAAAAAGTCTCACAAAATAGCTCTCATTGCGTGAGGAATATTTGAGTTCACCACCAAAGACTCCAAGACATGCACTGCTGGGAATTTCGTTGCTACAATCACTTAGCAAATCCATGCAAGCATGTTGGTACTTATAATTTTATAGGATAAATATGAAGACACACAAGCATGATTTATTGATAGAGCAGAAGCTATATATAGCACCCTTAACTGTATTATTAAAACTGAAGGTAAATAATTAATGGAATGAAGGAAAGATCCATACAACTCTGGCAGTTTTGATGGGAAGCAGTACTGTCTTGCGGTAATTAAAACTGAATATATTCTATTTTTATGTCTTTCTGGCAAAAAAAGATTATTTCCTCATTTCACCTGCATGCTAAGATACACTGTG
>WAAG01026729.1:2738-13277 GCA_013390105.1 Tichodroma muraria | reverse complement strand
GTGCCGCGCAGGTGAGTGGCGGTGGAGCCGTGGCAGCGGCGGGGCCTCTCTGCCCGCGGGAACCCCGGGGCGGCTGCGGGGCAGGCCCAGCCTGGCCTCGCTCGGTGTAGCCGGCAGGGGCCCAGCACTTCGTTTTTACCGTGGTGTGAAGAGGAGCGCGGCTACGGGCGCCGCGCGGCCCCCGGTGCAGTGGCCGTGCAGGGAGATGCTGCGGGATCTGTGCCGCTGTGTGCCTCCCTCTCTCCCTCCCTCCCCCCATGAGAGAGGCCTTGCCAGGCCGAGTCTCCGTCGCCGACTCTTGATTCAGAGTCCTTTGTGAAAGTCCGTGAGGGCTGTAAACGCGGTGGGAACTCTGGGACTCATCAACTCTTCAGTGTGTTAATAGCAGCTTGTTGTTTTTCATTTTATTTTGCGCTGTTTTGGTTCCTGTTTATTGCAGAGACACTCGAGACAAGTTGGGACAACAGCGTTTCTGTTGGCAAGGTGCTGTGTGCACACGGTGTGTGCCCCACAGGCAGAGTCAGTCACTGAGTCCTTTGTGACCAGCATGATATGTGGAGCCTCTTTGAGGAGAATTTCTTGCAGCTGTTGACTCTTGTGGCTGGGGTTTTTCATCTGGGAGGAGTGTCTTTCCAGTGTCTGCCTTCTCTGTAGCAAGTAGAAGTGTCAGGAAGACTGTTGGCTATTACAGCATTATGTGCAGAAAGCATTCTTGTGGCAGAGCAGAGAATGCACATCACCATTTTGCAAAGGGGCCAATAATCCTGAGTGAGGCTTTCATTGCCTGCTGATCTCAAGTGAGGAAATTGTCTTTTTCCACTGGCTGCTGGGCTGCCCAGGAGAGCCTGAGATTTAACTCTGCTTCTCCTTTTAAATTCTTACCACAACCAACATGGTCTAAAGAAGGAGGTTAATTTGAGGCACTAATTGTGACAGCAGGACCTTGTATTCCTCTTTCGCCCAAATCTGATAACTTTATCAAAATAATGCAAAGTTGTAGACATGAGAATGGGTAAAAAGGCCTTCCCCAGGGTTCACAAATGACAGAGTAGCAGTCAGAGATGATTTTCTTGCTTCAACATATGCATCTTTTCTCTTTTGACTGTGTCTAGTTCATAGATGTTATTGTCTTCCTTTGCATGTTGGGCTCTGCTGCCTTGGAAGAAAAATGCACAGTAAATGCAGAACCAGAAGAAATTAAAAAGCCTACCAGTGTTAGATTTTATCAAGTAAGATGATAGTGTGTCCACTCAGCAGTCACTAGGTTGTATAGTGCAAAGGTGCTCATGGACATTGGACAGCATTTCTGATCCCTTAGCTGTGCTCCTAGGACAATATCTCAGTGCGTTGCTTGTGCTGTCTGGCTGGTGGTCCCTCTGGGCAAACAGATGATGTATGGTGAGCTTTTAAGTAGCCAGTTGCAAGGCTGGAGGTAAGCAGGCTGCAGGATGCTGGGGTTAGTGCTGATCCTCAGGAGTTTGTTAGTTGTCCTGCATGTTTTCTCGGAGCTCTGGTGGGTAGGAATGACGGCTCCTGACAGCCAAGGGGGTGTTGCTAATGTGCTGCGATGGCTTCCATGGGGTATGGGAAAAGGTGCCCTGAGAAGAAAGCCAAGTGTTTTCCCTACATTCATTGTGTCTGCAGGTCCCACGTGTATTGAAGCAATACCTTTGAGGAAAGGGTTCCTGGAAGAACATCCAACCTCATTAACAAAGGCTGCTTAGTTGTCTTCTTGTGCTGACAGTTCCCCAGAGAAAGAAAGGCAGTTTGGAGACGCTCTGTGTTTCTTGAGTAAGTGTTTTGGTAGGGAGAGACTTGGACAAGTTTATGTAGAGCTCTGTGTGGAGGAGGCTTCTTGCAGAGAGCTTAGCAGCACCCTTTGCTTCCAACTGTGTGTTTTGTGGCTGTTAAAGCAGGCATCCTCCTCTTTTGGGCTTTGAAGCCTGTAATGACAGGGCAGGGAACACTTGGCTTGGGATGTGTGTTCCGCTCCTTATGGATATCAGAGAGGGTCCATGCAAGTGAAGTCTGGCTGTGGGAGCCCTGTTGTGGCAGCAAGCTCCATAAATAAATAGCAAGTAGGTGTGTGCTTATGCTAGGATTACAATGAAATGTATCTGCAAACAGTTTAGTTGATGGCTGTAAGAAATGGATTGCTGGTCCCAGGCTCTGGGAATCAGAGGTGGGGAGCAATAGTCACACATATTTTCCTGCCTGGTGGATGGGAGGTGGAGTAGTTGCCTTCCTGGTGAGTTGTCATGTGCACAGAGGTACAAGTCTGCATAAATCTCATCCTTGTTTCTCAGCCCCAAACTGACCTGGGCAGCGAATGAAGATGCTTGGAAATAGCACAGGTTCTGCTAGTAAGGGGCCAGTGAAAGAGTATGAAAACAGGAGGTCCACATCAGGAAGAAAGACATTTTTTTTTTACTTGGGAGATCGGAGTGAGAAGGAGAGCAAAAGTCAGGGAGTGCATTGTCCAGATCTGTGTGGACAGTCTCTTGCATCCTGCCAGGGATGTTAGTGCTGGGATCTGAGGAAGATGGTATGCTGGAGGGGGATTTTAGTTTATGTGACACTGTGCCTCAGAGATTCTTGGCTGACATTGATAACTGTGCAAGTCAAATCTGTTGTCTTGGACAGGATGTTACTCTGACTTTGCAAATCCTGGGCCATGTTGTTGGCATTCTTGCAGTGATGCACTTTTTTTCTGGCTTTTTGATGGCTGGATGCCATTCTGCTCCTAGCTGGCTGACAGACCTTGTGCAGGCTTGTTGAGTAGTCTTTGTTCAGCGATGAAGAACAGCATTTTATTCGTGTGGGGCTCTCATTTAAGTGTTTGTGTTGGGTGATCGTGAAGTAGGGGATCTGTAGTATGTACAGAAACATAAGAGTGAGGCAAAAATGAGTAGTTTTCCCATGCTGTCCCCATCCTATTGCCAGGAAATTCAGTTCTGTTACCAGTTTTCCATATGTTCGAGGCCTGTGTGAAAAGCACGTGTGGCTGGGCTGCAAGAGCGAGAAGGCAGGATGTTGTCGAGACCGAAGCCTGGGGAGTCCGAGGCAGACCTGCTGCGCTTTCAGAACCAGTTCCTGGCAGCCAGAGCTTCACCTGCAGTGAAGATTGTGAAGAAAGCAGACAAGAGGAAAGGGAAGGAAGGGAGCACAGATGCTGAGAGACCCCCGCTACAGGACAGCAAAGATGTTGTCATGTTGGATGGTAAATTCGTTTGTTTCTTTTAATTACTAAGATTCTCTGTCTCTCAACCCAGTGTTACTTTTCCCTTGCATTTGTGCCCTTCTTGCATATTATTTATTCTTTAACCTTGGAAATTGGCTTGTCCAATGTTATTAGCACCCAGTAGGACCACCTTTGGTGCCTTGGTCCACATTTATCAGCTGTCTGTGGTACAAGATAGCTTGATAGTGATCCTTGCCAGCAGGAGGTGTTTTCTGTAATTTGTGCTGTTTGGATACTCACTGCTTATTTTGCCAGCTATCCAGATCCAGTGTGTTTGAGATTTACCTCTCCTAGCAGCTGCAGTTTTCAGCCAGCAGATCTGGCTTGCTTTGGTTTTCTCCATCAATAGTAGCTGTAACACTTTTGTCATGTGCTTGATCTCAGAAGCACAAGGTGCTTTTTTAAAAGCAACAGTATAAATATTGCAGTACTTTGTTCCAGGTAGAGGAAATAGATCTGTTTATAGCAGGTGGAAAGGAGTTTATTCATGATCATACAAATCCCTCAATTTTAGCAGTTTGCAGTGGAAATGTGTTTTTTTAATGCCTCAACACAACCGGCAAGGACAGTATTTGTTTCTGTACAGCCTTGCTTCTTCCCTTTGCAGTCAGAGCTCAGTACCCTTTCCTGCTTATGGAGCTCTTTGGAAAGACCTTGTGCCAATACATAAATAGAATCTTCAAGCTTGTTTCTCTCCACTACACACTTCAAGTTAGAGATAGGGGACTCTTAATTGTCTTATTGCTTCCTTATCTTTATTTCTCATCAGAGGAATAAAAGGTGCTGTTAGGAGGTCTTGGTCTGGTACCTATTGCACAGTGGTTATACAGCAATAACTTGACTTTTTTTTTTTTATTATTATTGCTTCCCCTCCTCAGGTTTTCCTGATACTCTCCCAGCTCTAACTCCAGCTCCTCCAAAAAAGTCCAAGATCAAAAGTGCTAGTGTCCACTTTGAGGATGATGATCCGGAGGAAAGATTGGAGAGTCATGATCAACACATTACAGCAGTCTTCAGCAAAATTATCGTATGTCTGTCTTTTGTATGGTGATCCAGTGTTTGCTTATTTGAATGCTGTAAACTAAGCAGGAATGAAGGGCTCTCTGGCTGGTTTTTATTTCTAAATGAAGCGATGAAGCAGCACTGTAGACCAGTGTCCTGGACCACCCTGAAGGAAAAAAGCACTTTGGATGTATTTTTGCTCTCAGTTAAATATAGATTCAGATCTGCCTTCTGGCCCTACTACCTACAGGTCACACTGATTGCATGCAGGCGTGTGCTGTAGTGTGGATTTGGGTGAGTTTCTGGACTCTGCTGGGGATGTTCGCCTTGCTTTGCACTGGCCTAGGTTTTCCTTTATTTGATTCTTTGAGTGATACGTGGAGTTTGGCAACCCAGTCTTTTGGAAAATAGCCTCACTTTGTCTCTAAATAAGCACAAGGTATTCTGAGCCTGATGACGATGTGAGCTGCAGAGCTGAGAGATTTTGAGCCTGCTCTCAGTTAAATGATACAAACATGTGTGGCTGTTGCAATGATTTTACAGGGTTTAAATTTTTTTCTTCAGGAACGAGACACAAGTGCAGTAGCAGTGACCATGCCAGTGCCCACGGGAGACCCATTTCCAAGGACATTTCACCGCTCTGAGATAAAAAGTGAGGTAAGATTAGGAGCAGATGTTTTACGCTACCTTCATTAAGAATTAAACTTTCTTCCGTTAAAGCCTAATGTTTAGTGAGGCTTGGTAAGTCTCAAAATAACCAACTTGCTATGCTGGAGATTATGAACTAGCTCAATATATCTGTGGCATTGCCACCTGAATGAAGGAGAGAGTTCTACCAAGCTGCCATCAAGTAGCTACTCCATACCCTGCAGTTAAGTAGCACTGGAATCTTCTTGATTTAGCCTTCTTCAGCTAACTTCACTAAAGTGGATCAAATCTGCAGTGCTGTAATAGAATTGATCTTGTTCTGCTTGTTTTTCTCTGAGGAGCAATCTGTTAATTTGTCCACCAGGTTCTTATTGAAGCTGCACCTGATTTCTCCTGGCATAAGATTTGAGTATGGTTGCTCAGGTTATCTTTTGAAGCTTTTTTTGATTTTGACATAATTTTTTTTTCTGAGGCTGTAAAAGTGGAAGCCGTGGTTGCTGTTATCAGTCATTGCTGTAGTAGCAAGGACTGCTAGCTAAGTAGGAGTCAGATGCTGGGAATTGATATGTGATTGACAGCTATGGTTGCTTTGAGGAGGTAGCTTATTTTGAAGAACAGCTTTTTTGAAAGGCAAGAGTAATACTTTCTAAACTACCAGTTTTGTTTATCTGATGCAGAAGCACACAAAGCAGCTACCAAATTTTTAGACTGCCTTTTAAGCTTCTTCTCTGGACTGGCGACGTGGGAGAGATTTTTTGCTTAGTCTCCTTTGGATTTCCTGTGCATCCCCTGTACAAGGCTGTTCAGAGCCATGCCCTTCCATTACCTAGGCAGGCAACATAGTAATTTAGCCAGGATTATTTTAGCACTACTTGCCCGCTTCTTATTGTGTAAGTATCTTCACCTTGCTGCTCACTAATCACCTTATAAGAAGCCTGTTCCAAGCATGTGGTGAGCACAGTGAAGTACAGCCCCATTTATACTCAGAAATCCAAGGTGTTCAGCTATGCAGAGCTTCCAAACAGCAGGAAAGCTGGAACTGTTGTGTTTGGTGACATTTTAGGTGTATTTTCCTTGCTTGAATTCGCTTATAATTAATCATCTTGCTTCTCCAGGTGCAAAAAACATCCATGTCTGTGTCTCTCTGTCATAGCAGTAAATTGTGTTAAAAAAGAGTCACATATGCACAGAAAAGGGCAGGTGACTGCCAGCAGTCTCCCTGCATCATGTCCCAAAGTCTGATCTGAGAATGTCTTTAGGATCAGATCTGTACATTTAGTGGCAGGTGTGCAAGGAGACTCTGGAGAGAAAAGCAGATGCATGACTTCCCCGTTTGCAGGTGCAGCTGGGATCTGGAAGAAAAAGCATCTTTGCACAGAAGATGGCAGCGAAAAGAGCCGCTGAAAAGGCAGCGACGACTCCCTCTGCTGCCGAGTGCGTGAAAGTAAGATCAGCTGCTCGGGATGCCTTGGATCCTGTGGGATCCGTGGGAGAGGCACCTCTCCCCAGCAGCAGGGGTGGTAAGTGGAGAGAGTTATGCTTATCCAGCCGACCGTATTTACATAGCCTTAGTAACCATAACGTCAGGGCAACGTGTTTTTACATTAGGGGGTAGCATTGTTGTCCTCAGTTTAGGAATCTCAAGGTCACTTGCAATGTCTGTATTGTGGCAATGATTTGAAATGGTCTGAGATGCAAACTGAAAATTCTGAGGAGAAAATTCTGAGATGCATTCTAAAAAAATTGGATTAGCTTTCTCACTGGTTTCCTTTTTGCTTTATACAGGGAAATACATTTATTTTTCAAGGTTCCTTTCTGTTTGTTATATGTAAAGTTTTTCTTGTTTCATCACTGATTTCCACAATTTTAGGAAGAGGGTGATTCTGTGTTGAAAGCGTTTGAGACCCCTGTGATGTCGGTTCTCACTCCTACTGGAATGTTTGAAAGCTCAGTTTTCCGTCACCAGATCTGCTGCCATGAGACTGTGGCTTTGCTCCATAAGGAATGCTGTCAGGCAGTGCTGATGAGTCAGTGCCACCTCCAGCAGTTACTTGTCTGACAGCAACGTGACAAGGAAAAATGAAGCCAGTTCAACTGTTACCAGCATCTCCAGGTTTTTTTTTTAATTTGTGTTGTCTGGGGCAGTCCAGTTTGCTTAGGACCATCCTATGTCTGGGTTTTACCCTGACATCCTCTTTTTCATATTGAAATAGAGGTCGGATGTCGTTTGAAGATTATCACCATTTGTCTAAGGTTTGTGTCAGCCCTGCCTCCTGTCAGAGAATTGGTAAGAGAACTGCCAGGTGTGCTGTGCTGTGTGTGCACAAATCCACCATCCAGGTCACTATACTGTGCTTACTGTATGTTCTATTGCAATTGGACATGTATAATTCTGTATGAGAAAGCTGAAAGGGAAATAGAGCAGCCTTATAGCTGTCATCCCCTTGAACATGAATGCTTCTAAACTGTAATAGCATGACAGAGATTACAAAATGGCTTGGCCTCTTCAGCCAGGCTGTTGTGGCAGGTTGGCTAGAAGCAAGAGAAGAGGGGGAGCTTAATTTCTTGTGGTAACAACCACAATGTTTGCCTGTTGTAACCCTTAGTTTAATTGCTAGTGGTGGAAAGCTTACTGAGGCTTTTGCCAGGTCACCCTGTCTTCTCTCTTTCTGCTCAATATGCAAAACAACTGTGGAAATGATGTCAGATCTTCCTGATGTTGAGAGTCATTGATGCTGTTTGAACAGGGATTTGATGCTTTCAGGGCTGGCTGGTTTAGGGGCGTAGCGATGGTCCAAGTCAATATATGGAGGGTATGAATAAAACATAAGCAATAAAGTTGCAAAGTCAGGTCCTTATATAGTGGGTTACAGGAGAGCTGGAGGGTCTCACACTGACCAAAGGAGCATGTTACCTGGTGCTATGGTTAAATTAAATGAACATTTAAAATGGATTTAGATCAGATGATGAAGGGGACTCAATTTTGTTCAGAGTAGGAAGAATGCACCTTGCTATAACTTCTAATATGTTTAACCCTTGAAGGTGAGTACAGGACATTTTTAGAAGCAGATATGCCTGTGTTGAAAATTGATCCTGTATCACTCTGGAAGTTGGTTTACCTAATCTAATTTTCTGTATTACTCAGCAGATATTTACTAGGTCGTGGTTCAGCTGACATATGAATGTGGGTTCAGGCATTCTTGGGCAGAGAAAGAATCTAGTATTTACTAGCTTGGAAAGATACTCTGATGCATCAGTTGTGAATTATGCTCCAGTTTACCTTTTCATGCTGTTGCTTTGCATTAAAGAATCATAATTCCTTTCCCCTGCCATCTCTCCTCAACTCCAAAGGAACAAGTTGGAAATTATGTCAACATGTTTGTTGTGACATGGGATGAAAGCACAAATGTTTTAGTTTTGTTTGATGCTAAACTAAACTTCTTTACTTCTAGTCTAACTATACTACCAAGGTAAAAAAAAAAAAAACAAAAGGAGAAATTATGCAAGCCTGTTAATGACAGAATTGAGATTTATTCATGGTGCTGTAGACACAGATCACTAACTGCTTTCTCTGCTGCTTCTTATAGATAAGGATGGTGACTTTTTGACCTCTCAGCGTCCTTGTCTCATAACGGGAGAGGGTCTTGGGAGCCAAAAGAGTGAGCAGGAAGCTCAAGCTATTCACAAAGAGAACTTGGAGAAGCTGCGGTCCATGTCTGAGGAAGAGATCCTGCAGGAGCAAGCAAGGCTTCTGGCTCAGCTGGGTATGTGCTTCCCAGGGTCAGCTCTAGAGTTGAGGCAGTTTATTGAATGTGTAGGTGTCCTGAAGTCTTAGCAAATTCATGGGTCAATGATGGAGACTTGGAATTCCTGCTCATTCCATATGTGGATAATCTTGCTTCCATGTCATGTCAGTAGCTTATGAGTAAGAACTAAGTGTGAAGAAATTAAAGAGTGTTTATTTTTCAGTGAGGGTTGGTTTGGCTTAAGTCTTTCTTATCACCCCTCTGCTGTGGGTTAAGATGATCCATGCACTTTATTGCCTTGCACTCCAAATACATGGTTGCACATAAATGTTTAAGGTCCTTAAAAGTAATTCTCTGAAGCTGATAAGAAAGCAGTTTCATAGCAATGCTGAGGTGAGAGACAACCCTTGGTCTTCCCCTCCAAAATATCTAAAGCTCAGGCCAGGACTGTCAGTACCCGGGTAGGGAGAACATATGGGCATGTGGGAGATTCCAGTTCAGACCTATACTTGTAGAGCGGAAGAACTTGCAATTAGCCTTGACTTTTTGAAACAGTGTTTTAATTATCAGGCTGTTGGGTACAGGCATATTCTGGCAGGGGTCTGGTCTCTGGTTTGGAGCCCTGTCCACAGTGGTCCAGGCTCTGGGAATGCCTAGCACTGGCACCTCATGACAAGGTAGAGGAGAACATTACATTGAAAGTGGTATGTTTAATAAGACTTCATGTGATCTGGGGCACTGCAACACTTGTTGGCATTGGTTTGATGAATTTATATGCTCAGGAAGAGCAGATGTACAGATGTAGGTGGCAGACAAGCATTTTTTAAATTCTCACGATTTCAGGTCCTCTAGCATCAAATTTAGATGTGACCGGTATTTTAGATGCATAAGTCTCTTGTGGGTTCAGCTTAAAGATCTTATTAATTATCTTGACTTCATTGCAAGCAACATGGGTATAACTGTAAAGGTGGCAAAGGAACTACACAAAATAATTGCAGCCAGATTGTTTAGGTACATCCTTCATTCAGAGACCTGAGTATTTTATTTGGCTTCACTGCTTATAAAAATGGCACATGTATGAAAAATACCCTGATTACGTACTTGCTTCTTGTGGGTGATTTGTGATCTTTGCTCCTTGTCCCAACCACTCAGTCCTTTGGGATATTAGTGAAATGATTACGTAAGGAGTTTAAAAAGAATGGGATGTATTTTAAGTAGTTTTGAACAATATTTTCTGAAGCAATGTATTTTTTATATGCCTTGTAGATTACAATTGTAGATATTTTAGTCTTTTGAGGCCTTAAAGAAACTGAGAGTAATTTTGGAATTCACAGAATATCTGTGGGTAGAGAATTATACATGATGAAGCAACTCCTAGACTAAATTGTTGACTTACAGATGGATTTAGGAACTGGACAGGCACAGAGCTGTGAATTCAGGAGACTTTTTCTTCATAATCGGGACTGTGAATGATTTGTGTGTGTTAAATGCTGTCCAGCCCCTGAATTAACTTGTTAGTTATGAAGCAGATGATACTCTGTGGTGTGAAGTATGAGAATGGGCATGCAGTTCTGTGGTGGGCAGTGTCTTATTGCTGGTACTGTGCTGGTTTTGTTCATGGAGACTCGACAGAAGTCGGCTTAGTTTCTGACATGCTATGCACAGATTGACATCAGTGACTTTTTTGTCACTGTGTGAAATGATTAAATAATGGATACAGTCTTTCCTTGCTGCGTACAGTGAAGTGTAGGAAAGTGAGAGCTCTGCTTGCATTCAGAAAAAATAGGAACACTTTAATGAGACTGGGCTGAATGCTTGTCCTTCACCAAAGATGGCTTAAACTGCATCATTGAGGAGAACGTGCAGCAGTCATGAGTGTGGGATAGATGTTTCAGAGACATG
>WAAG01026728.1:0-20891 GCA_013390105.1 Tichodroma muraria | reverse complement strand
AGGTGTGCTGAAACATTGGCATGGAATCCTTGAAAACCTGCTTTGTTTGCACTGTAGTCCATCACCCTTACTCACTCTGATTCAGAAAATGTTACTTTATTACTTAAACAATTACATTGGAATACTTAATAGAATAATATAATAGATGGAGAGAAGCAGAGCTGACAGGTGGATCTACACAGCAGGCAGTATTAGGTGAAAATTAATTACTTGCCTATTAAATGCTGGGTTAAAACAAGGGCATTGTGGTGTGGATAAGTCTTGGCAGTATAAATCACTCAGCCTTGTCTTACAGAAGTCAACATTAAGAGTGGAAACTGCTTTGACTACATAGTCTAAATATAGTAAAGTTTTCCTGCCTTGACCCTGAAGCGAGTTTAAGGCTGTTTCTTTTCTGTATCTTTCAGGGATGGGGGACTGAAAAGGAAAAAGGTCAAAGAGTCTTTCAAGGAAGAGCAACAGAAAAAATATTGCCAGATAGTAATAGAAAATGGATCTGTGGAAAATGGAAATGTCTGTTAAATGCTATTTATTTTATCTCATTTTTTCCATGACTTATCTCTACCAGAAAACAGACTGGTTTTATATTAAACCAAACATGTTTTCCTTCTGTCCCTGTAAGATATTTTGCATGTGACACAGCAGGGAAACCATAAAGAGATATCCTTATTTAAAGCACAGTTCTATAATTTTATAAATAGGGAAACATAAAATATGCTAATAAAATTCTCCCTGATGCTGAGAAGAATCTACAGTAAAACTAATTATGTTCATTAAAATACCACTTTAAAATATTTGCAATACCTTGAGGACTTACATGATTACTTATAATAAATCACCTCTGTACTGCTAGACTC
Organism: Tichodroma muraria; assembly: GCA_013390105.1. Classification (NCBI taxonomy): domain Eukaryota; kingdom Metazoa; phylum Chordata; class Aves; order Passeriformes; family Sittidae; genus Tichodroma; species Tichodroma muraria. The sequence continues at coordinate 20,034 of WAAG01026728.1, read as the reverse complement.
TCTCAGAGACTTAGACTAGCAATATTCCTGTGAGGCACAGTAGCCATGTTGCTCTAGAGATAGATCTCCTGATGTCAGAAGACATGAAACATTTCACCAAAATGTTTTATGAATTGCATGTTGGAGAGGAAGTGTTGGATGTCAGAGGGAAAAAAGCAGATGCTGACTTTCTCCTCCATGTCACAAGACCAGGGATGGCATTGCAGAAAGTTTTCTGCTGTGACAAAGAGCAGAACAGTGTCCGAGGCATCATGTCTGTGTTGCCTGAGTGTGTGAAGCTGAGGTAAATCAACCACAACCAAGGACGGTGTCATAGAAAATATCCTGTGTTTTTCAATCATATCTTGTCATTTTGTTAGATCCCTGTCTGAGTCTGTTTGCATGTGCTACACAAATTAAAGAAAACCTATGATGTGACATCCACTGTCCTCCGCTGCTGGTATTTCTGGGTAGCCACTTGCTTGTGTTACCACTGGATCTGAAGGCTGAGGATTTGGCCTCTGACAAGCCCATCCTCTAGGAGCAGAGCGAGGGCACTTAAGGAGTATGCAATGGGAATATTTCCATCTCCTGTAGTATTTATTGGTATAAAATATATGCTCTCCTGGTAAGTAGCTGCATATGGAAGGATCAGGCTTCTTTAACTATCTCAATGTCCCTAATGAAACACACACAAATTGCTGTTTAGGCCAAGGTGCTCTTAAGACAGACCTTGGTAAGAACAGTTGATAATGTTTACATGAAGCAGCCCATTGGCTGAAGTCTCAGAAAAGATGGAGGATCAGTCTTGGTGAGCACAAATACATCCTACAGAGGGACAGATGCACAGATACAACTCTGCCCAGCCCTGGTGAGTCTAGGAAAACAGTATCCAGTGGAGGGGCTAACAGAAGTGATAATTGCCCTGAGGCTGCATGGCACAGAAGTAGCACAGAAATAAGCTCTCCTCTTCTATGGCCAGGCCTGGCATTGCTACAGGTATGTGAATTTCTTTGCTGGATCAGTCAGTCTAAGTATTGGTGTCATGGGTAAGCAGCAGGAGAAACTGCCCTTTTGAACAGCTTTTAGCCACCCAGGCTAAAAAGAAAGCCACCAGTCAGTAAGGAAAATTGCCTCCTCTCCTGCTATGGAACAGGTCTGCTTGCTCCCAATTATAGTAAGATGTGCTTCCATGGCTGTTTAAGCTGTTGATTTATTTTCTAGGTATAAAAATAAGAAGAAATTGTGATTGAAAATCCTGATAACGCTCAAATGTTTTCAGTGTGACAGAGTTTAAAACTGGGAGATTTTCTTTCTGTGTGAATGATTTCTGAGAGTTGCTAAGAGACTGCAGTAAGACAAATGTTGAGAGCATTCTTCTCACTTTACTGTGTGCTTTCTTCCTTCTCAGAGGTAAAATGGGAGTCTGAATAGGCAAAAAGAGGGGCCAGACATGGAAAATACAGATAAAGGACATTTGCTGGAAGAGAAATTTTCTGCTTCTGTAAGAAAATAGGAGGTTGATGTGCCTTTTTTTCCTGTCCTGCAACACTTCTCCAGCTCATCGAGAGGAGCCTGGAATGTGTGATCCTCATTATGGTTATGACTCCAAGTTATGTAAAAGTAAAGACCTCTGACTGTATGAGTATTACATGTCATCTGTGAGAGGATGGTGGGATTGTTAGTATTTTCTCAGCCATTTTTTGGCTGTCTTAGCAAAACAAGCTGAAAACTCTGTGAAGTGGGTACTTACCTATAGAATGGGGAAATACAAAGCAAGTGATGAACCCACGAACTTGTCAAACACAAGTGGAATGTGCTTTGTTAGCTGCTGGTAAAAATGCTAATCTGACTTGAAATAGAGACTACTTTGTCTTGCCCTGCTTTAAAGAAGTGTTTCTGATTTTTGGTGCTTTTTTCTCTACCTACCTTCCACCTCCTCCTTTCTTTTGTCTTGAAATGCAAGTGAAATACAGAATATATCAGCAGAGGCCTTGGCAATTGCTTTTACCTGAAATTGTATACTGCCCTTAGGCTGCCAAGGTTATGGAGGAATTGATTATTATCCACAGGTCTCCACAGATAAGTGTGTTTTCCTCCTCCACCAGGACGGCATGGTAACAGTGAAAAAGAACATGTTCTTATGACAACAACGTAAGTGGGAAGTTGACAAACAGCTTATTTTTCACAATCAAGGATCTTGCACTCGTGTTACTCCTCCTCTTTATGTATCTTTCACTGGTCTTGCAGGAACCAGGCTTTTAAACTGTTAGAGCTCCTCTTTTTTACCATGTACCTTTGCAGGATCAAATGCAGCATGGTCTCATGCTCATTTGTGACAAATGATAAGCTTAAAACGGAAGCAAGTAGAGTATTTGGGTGGATCAGGCAATTAATGCCAAAACAAAGCTAATCAAGGAAAAGACCAAAAAACCCCACAAACCAACCCTGTCAGTGTAAATAATATTTTTGCTTGTCTTATTTTTAAATTTATTATCTGATAGCTGTGCAAACACCATAGACAAGATGTATCATCGTCTTGGGCAAGCATGTAAGCCCTGTCTTCCTCCAGAACACAAATTTCCTCTATTGTTTACCTTTTAATGTATTTGCCCTTAATCAAAAAACCTTGTTCTTTTAATTGACTGAATGACCTCATATCCAAATTAAATATGATACAGCTAATAAGTGCAGGGAAGACCTACATTCCAGGTAGCCTTGCTTTGTAATTTGGTGCTGCTAGCTGGTACCTATGTAGGAAGCATGTGAAGGATGCTATGTTGCTCTGGCACTAATGCATCAGGAAAGTGAAACAAACCCACAGTGGTCCAGGGTGCATTCGTCCCAAACTTGAGCTGCCTAAGGAAATGAGCCAGGAGTTGAAAATAAATGCAGGTTGGAATGAATAATTAAAATAACTGCCTCTCACTATGTGGGTGGGGCAGAGAACGAAAATAGCTGCTGCTTCTTGTTCTTGAAGATATCACTGTTTTAACAGCTGTGTGGATGAAAAACCAGATATATTTTAAAAATTCCTCCGTTAGATCCATAATGAAACTCAGGTAGTGTGCTCATTTTTATATTAATCTTTCCCTGTAACGTGCCTGCAGTAGTGATTGGTGCAGCTCAATCCTTTATTCCCTTGGCTCCGAATGTCTTTTTCTACCGCTGTCTTACGTTTGGGAATGTTTAAACGCTCATCTCCGCCTTTTCCCGGCTGGCGGGCTGCTCAAGGTGCGCCGCTGAGCATTAGCAGAGATGTGCAACGGGGCCATCTGGTGGCGGCCAGTCATCGGTAGCAAACTGCCTCGCACAGCCTGCTCTACCGTCTCCAGGAAACCACGAAAACGTAGAAATAACGTTGCATACCCCAAACACTGCATTTCTGAACGTTGGTCATGGTTTGCTACCTGCAAAACTTATGCTTGCTTGAGGTTTCAGCAGCCTTTGCTGTGTGGGGTTTCTCCAGGCCATCTCTTCCCTATCACCAACCAAAATCAGAACTACTTCTGTTCTCTAGTTCATTCAAAATCAGGTAGGGGGCTAACCCATAAGCTTTTTTTTTTTTTTAATATTTTACCACTCAGTAGAGGTGACAAACTTGGGATGATCCTGGAGGCAGCACAACATTTGCATTTGCTGGGATGAGTTTCTTCAGTACCTTGATGCCGTTTGATCTTGTTCTGGGGCGGGGGATGTTTCAGAATAAGCTTTCAGGATAATGAAGGTGTTTGGAACTTGTTTTCTGCCAGCATGCGTTTCCTTGAGCTGTGGTGAGAACGACAAACCGTTAGTGCCAAATCTAACAACAGAGCGTTTCACTCGAACTCCTCCATGTGCAGCTTGCCCTGAACAAAACCAAGAAAAGCAGCCTGGGCATCTCCTCACTCGAAGGAACATGTTTTGGTTACACATGCAGTCTGAGGCCTGATTTCAAGCAGATCAATGGAGATTTGGTCACATGTGTCACAGATGAGACCTCTGGGGTTTCTGGCCTCTTTGTGGGATTTGCTTTTGGAAATGTTTCTGCTGAGGTGTTGTTCCAACTCTTTTGAGCAGGCTTCCCAGCTGTGGCACAGATTGTGAAGATGACCTGTGGGGAGTTCACAGGTTCATTTGGTGTTGGAAAAGGAGGCTTCGAAGTTAGTGGACACACAGCATACAGAGGCCTTCCTGTCTCTTGGGGTTTTTATTGTTTTGTTGCACAGACAGGCAAGACTTTAGCTTTGTAGCCGTTTCCCTTCTCCCCTCCTCTATTTATTATTCTGTTTAAGGATGGCTCCTCAATTAGTGTACCAGACTCCTCTGTGAGCAGAGTTCATTGTGATCAATTGTCATCAAGGCTCATGTTTAGTACATCCAATCAATGCTATTCTATATAATGGCTGTGGTATTGACTGATTTCTAATTTTACAGTATGTTGAGCCCTGTTGAACTCTTTTAATATGATAATTGCTTTACTAATCAGTAGTCATGATTTGTGTGCAGTTGTGGATTATTGACATCAGTTGAAATCCCCTGGTATTTCTATTTGACAGTATGAAAGATGCGTGTGGTGAAAGACGTGTAATATCTAAACTGTGGCTATTAATCAGAGTAGTATTGGGAAAAGTACTGTATCCTTGCATATCAAACTTTTAAGAAGTAGTTTATTAAATAATTTGGGAAAATGTATTTCTTTTTATAAGGGATAGTTATTAATAACTATTTTTTAAGTTTATACAGACATCTGTTAAACAGCCTTTTTTGTAAGCATTCATTAGTTCATACATTAAATACTGTGTTTATCAATTATATAATAGATTATTTTTTCCTAAAATACTCATCATATGTGTCTGTGGGCAGCCTCCTTTTCTCACATAATTTATGAATTTTAATAAGATGTATGTACACGCATTCAATGAAATAATAATTGAAGTTTGTTACACTTCAAAGAACCACCCTGTCCAGTGTTTTATTAATATACTTTTCTGAAATCCACCTACAAGGCATTAGAAGGAGAGAGATCGATATGAAAATTACATTCTTGTTAGATTTGAGCTGAAGCTGATTTTTATCCAGATGCTGCCTTAAGACATTTGGGCTTTTAAGTTGTTCTTTGCATGTTGCAGTGTCCGTGTGACACAGGGATCTGGTGGATACATCGAGCTCAAGGATTACACTGCGTGGCAGCACCAGGAAGTGGCACCCCTCTGTGTGTGTCTAAGCTGCCATGAGGACTACAACCTTATTAATGCTCTTTTGGGAAGTGCAAGCTTTAATATCACTCAAGGAAAAAAAAAAAAAACAACAACAAAACCAAAACAAAACACCAAACCACAAGATACAAAGGTAAATTAATTTACCAGCTATCAGCATGTTTTGTCCTTCCTTAAAATCCTGGTATGAATGGAAAAAGTTTCTTTTTAAGTGGTTAATTTTGTTGCCCTGGAAGTTTCAGTCATTAAAGAAATCATGGAGTTCTGGAATAATACTTCCATGTTTTTTCCTTCACTATTTCCTCTCTCCCAATGCAGTAGAAATCCAGGCTGCCAGGTCATGGTTGACAGCCAAAGGAGCATCCTTGTAGCCTGCTCCTCGTATTGGTGTCACAAATTCTAGCACGTCTGTTGAGTTGGTTGGTTTTAATTGCAGCTGGATTGATGAATTCCTAGAAACCTACATTTCTGAACTATGGAAATTAAGTTGTTTGAGGTGGGGCACGCCTGGGTGCTGCGTTCATGAAACGCACAGTGCTGATAAGCCCTTGCTGTTGCTGGAGACAACACACAAGGCTGCAACTCTGTCAGTGCACATTGCCAGGCTCGAAGGCTGTGTGGAAGCCAAACTGCTTCTATTTATTTTCAGTGGAATAAGAATTGGAAGTCCATGACAGCAGACAGTAAAATTCCACTTAGGATACAAAGTGAAGCTGAAAACATCTGACTCCTTATATAAAAGGTATCAATTTTTACAGTGAGTTATAGCAAATACAGTGGTAGAGAAAAAGCATGACCTGCCTGCAGCCCGAAGACAGACAAGAGAGTGCAGAATTCCCCCGAGTGGTTTGCTGGCTACCTGCCATTCCTCAACAGCACAAGATAAAAGGGAGCACTGAGATAACCACCCTGACCCTATTTACTTGCAATATAGCACTGATATTTACATGAGATGAAACTGTTTGATATTCTGAAGCTGCCTGGCTCCAGTGACAGGAGACAAATGAAATGCTACTTTTTATTAGATCTGACCTACCAGAAGCCAATAACACATGCACTAACTTAGCAGAGGGAGACTGGGACTTCCTCATGAGGTACAGGCTCTCTTCCCAGGTTGGTTTAATAAGATTCCTCCCATCCTGGAAAACAAGTTTGCAGCCATGTTCCATACCACCAAAACTTGAGAGGTGCTGATAATTAGGGGGGATAAAATAAGTGTGGCCAAACAAACAAGAAAAAAAAAAACAAACAACAAAATAAATTTAGAAAAGCATTGTGGTAAGACTGATCCTTTTCCTCTGTCTTTGATTCAATCCAACCCCCATTAAAAGCATGTGTTACATCACAAAGTCATGTTTATTTCGACAATAAACATATTTTTGCTACAGACGTAAAAATACACTGTTGCTAGTATTAATAGGACAAAAATTAAGAATCTTGGAAACTTCTCACAAAGTTAAAGGAAAAAAACCCAACAAAACCTTTTTCCTCCATTTGGAGCACTTGATTTAGGTAAACTTGAAGCATATCACTTCAACCACAGCTTTTTTTGGTATGCATTGTACTTTGTGAAATAAATTGAAAAATAAGGATATATGAAAATGTTTTCTTTCAAGTATAGCAACACTGGTATATTCTTATGGGATGTTTCTTTTTGGAAAATACTCCATTAGAAACATGACTAGCATAAAACAGGCCTTGAAAAAATTAAAGCATGGAAAATTGTTAAAACTGACACTCTTTCTGTGTCTTGAATGGAATCATGCTATCTTACCCATACTGAAAGTATGGTCTTAGTGGTTGAACAAAAAAAAAATCCTCTTCTCTTAGGAAAGCAGGCTCACTGGTAAGAGTGAGGCAGAGAAATTTTATGCCTTCACAGATTACAGTGCAAACAAATAAAATGTAATGATGTAATCAATTGGAAACTAAATTGTCAGTAGATAGGTGATCAGCAGTTTATAACAGCTTTATCTTCAAAAGGCAAAGGCCACTTGGTAAAGAGAGTAAGTAGGTTTGTTGGTTTTTTTAAGTAAGTCAACATTTTTTGCAGTTAACAGCCAACTATTCTTTGATGGGGGTGCAAGATCTGTGCAAAGGCTGAACTTCAGCACAGTCATGACAGGACTTTGACAGCAGCTCTGTCACCAGGAGGCTGTTGGATGGGCAGGTACATTTCCTTCCTGCTGTCCCAGGCAGAGAAGGTGTTTTTTCAAGCAACTCAATAACAGGATTGATTTTTTTTCTTCCCATTTAACATTAATGGCTTTGTGAATTATTCATGCAAACATGGAGGGGAAGCCTGGATGCAATAAATAAGAGTATGCGTTTATGTGTGAGTCTTGCCTCTGTCCAGGTGCTGTTCAGCTCACACAGGATGGCTGCCTGTGCCTAAAACTGCCTCCTGTCATATCGAAAATATGTCATAAATGACATATTTTCAGTGTTTTTCCCCACTATCGTGTAGTGAGAGCAGAGGTCAACCCAGCCACCTTCCCCTGCTCTTAAAACACAAATGTTGGTAGAGGCTGCTCCCTTCCTACTTTGTTTATGGAGCCTGAGGACAGTGCTAGCAGGTCGAATAGCCAGGCTATTGCAGCAATAAAAAAAGCAATGCCTTAATTCCATGTGATGAATATTGCAAGGAGAGGTCTCCAGAATCTTGTACACTGATGGAGTTCAGCCTTCTGAAACTCAGGAATTTGCCACACGCCATCAAATCTGACATATGGTATGCCATTTCACTAAAGCAGAGGTTAACTAGAATGTGCACTAAGTCAAATTATTTTCAGTTTTCAAGGTTTGTTTTCTCAACAAACCCACAAGGCAACACTTTGCCTTGCACAGGATTAACTGTATTGCAATTCCTGCTTCAGATGGCAATATTAGATGTTGCTGTCTAAATGAAGGTACTGAAATGTCAGGGAGATACAAAGCTGTATGACCCATTACTGTGAACACTGTACTGTTTTCCTCAGGATCTAGACAGCATCCACTGCTGCTGCTTGGGCTACATCTGTCCTTTGGATGAAGACTTTTGTTCCTTAACACCAGATGAAAACAAACCAACCAAGCCTATGACCTCTGCCATTTGCACCACAGTTGAAAATTCACAAGCAAGTACTAAAAACTATCGCTTTCTGTTTGTGAAGAAACAGACAAAATACAAAATCAAGATATCTTACCCATGGGTGTGTTATAAATATCAGCCAGTTTGGGAAACAATGTTCTTCTGATTTGTTTCTGTTCTGGGCTTTGGGCACTTTTAATTTACTTGGATGCACACATTTTTGTAATATTTAAAAACCACTTGTAGTGCAGATAGTAAGAACTCTCTATTAGCATGTGTATGGCACTGACAGGCTATGGCCTTGATCCTAACTGGGCCTTTTGGGCATGTTCATAACTAAACACTTAGAAGTAAGAACATGCTGAAGTGCTGTTTGGCAATGTCACATCTACCTGGACAATTGTGGTTGTTGTGTCTAGAGACTTCATCAGGGATCATCCTGCTTCTGCCTCAGAGAAATTATTGAACCAGATGAGGCAAAGAGTAGGAGGAGAGACACCAGAGCCAGAAATAGGAGGCAGAAAGCAACGCCCTCGTCCACACGACTCTCCTGGAAATAGTTCTTTAGGCCTTGGACTCCAATTCAGGTTTTTCATTGGATCCTAAGCACTTAGCTCTCAGATATATTTCTGATCTCCCAAATATGGAGAGGCACACCAAACTCCCATTTCTATGAAACAGTTATGAAAGATGCCCACAGAAAATATGCTGACTGCCTTTTTCTTGGAAGATGATGTTATTCCCTTTCCCCGGGATGCTTTGTCAACGCTGCCATCCCTCTTCAGCCTTTTTCTGCTAACGCTGCTTTCTCGGCACGGATTCCGCCAAGCGCTGTAGGACTGTAGTGCGCAGGCCGGGGCAGGCAAACCCTCCTCTAGCCACAAAGTTTCCTTTCACAAAGGAAACTTGCCACAAAGTTTCCTTTCTCTTGGAGTAGGCCTAATGCCGGGGCGGGAGCAGGACCCTCAGTGAATCTCTCTTCCCTGCTCAAATCACGAGGAAACACGGGCGGACCAGTGCAGACCTTGCCCCTTTTCCTTTCTGTAGCTATCCTTTGATAGTATCTACCTTTCTGTAGATATCCTTTGAATATCTTTGATATTCACGGACCCAAGAGCTTTCCCCAGTTTTCCTTCTCACTTTTGATCCCCGAGCTGCTCGTTTCGGGCTTCCTACGGCTTTCCAGCCCACGCTGCTGCCTCGAGGCACCCGGCTGGCCGCGGCAGAGCCGCCGCGCTCCCCGCTCCCGCCCGCACCCGTTGGAGCCGTTTTCTCCTACACCGGGAGCCTCCCGCGCCGTCCGCTAAGCCCGGTTTTAGCTGCTTCCCGCCCCGCGGGCGTCCTCTCCCGAGGCACACCGCCACCTCCCCAACCTGCGCGGCCCAGCCCCTCCGGAGCGGCCGCCGGGCNCGCTGGTGCTGGGGCTCGTCGTGCTGCCCTCGGCGCTGGGCATCTCGCTGGGCATCTCCGAGGCCTATATGTGGGTGCTGGTGAAGACGCTGGAGGTAGGCGGGAGCTCTGGCGGGGAGGGGGTGTCCCGGCGCTGCGTTCCCCGCGGGGCTGCGCCTCGCTCGCTTCCCCCGCGCCGAGGGGAGCCGGCGGGCCGGGCGCGGCTCCCTCCGGCCGCGGGCTGTGCGGGGCTGGGTATCCCCGGGGAGCGTCTCTCCGCTCCGGTCCCATCTGTTTCCTCCTGTGGAGGAGAGCGGCGTCACGTCTTGCCTGGCATCAGCTCTGCCCGGCTGTAGCTTCGGGCTTAAAGCCCTCGCGCAAAACTGGAGGTCGTTATTAATTTCGTGGTTGTGTCGGCTTTGGAGTGCTGTCTCTCCCTGAACCCGCAGGAGAGCGGAATAAACCTTGTTACCTAAGGCTGTACCATGGCCTGGGCGAGGCTGTCGCTGCTCGGGTCAGCTGTGCTCCACCTGGAGGAAATGATGCCGGGTCATGGTCTCGGAGGGTGTAAAGGTCTGGTGCCAGGAGTGCTGATGCTCGGAGATGCCGACTCCCATCCAAACTGAGCGTGTCCAGCGCCTTAATTGCCATCTGCCCCTAAATTCTCAGGGATAGCCAGTTTCTCGCAGAGAAACTGCTTTCTGCGTGGGGCATATTTAATATGTTTGTGAAAACCCTCCCTCCGAAGCTCGTGGTAGTGGTGAGGAAGAGTATTTTTAAGTTGTTGCTGGACGTGATCAGATTTAAATATTTACTACGCGTTTTCCAAGGAGGAGTGGCACCCAAACCAAGGAAATGAGGAAAAGTGAAATGAATCACGGCACAGTCAGTGTCCATGCATATCCATCAGTATGTGACTATGGAAAGTAGATTTTGTCTAATTTCATCTTGTTCTTCGAGGTTTTCTCGTGTACTAAAGTGCCTGGCTAAAAAAAATCCCACCTATTAAATCATAATTTGTTAATTGCATCTTAAGTCGAAATGTTTTAAGGCTTTTGGGTGAGAATGAATCTGCTGGAAGTAGTTTCTGGGACTATGAGTGGTATCAGGATAACTGCCGAGGAGAGAAGATGCAGTTGTTAGTGGAAAAAAGGATTTGAATAGCAGAAGCTGAGGAGGCAAAGATCACCCTGGCCTGAGGGAGCAATCCAGATGGCCTAATGAGATAGTCTTGTTTGGATGACTTGCCTTCACCTGTGAATAACCACAATTTGCATTCTTTATTCCTGGATCATTAATCATTATTTTTTAGTGTCATCAAATGTTGCAGTAAGAGATGACTCAAAATGTTTTGGGCAAAATTATGGAGAAGTATCTGGCAGCATATTGATGATGGTAATTGTTGAGAGCTCTCCTGTTGCCTGAGGGAGGAAATAATGACTTATCTTGGGAGTTATCATTACTTTTGCATGAAATACTTTCTGGAGTTGCATGCTGCTCAATATCTTAAAAAATTATATTAATACATAATTATATTGGACATAGGTATGATATAAAATAATGTATATATAAAAGAAAAGGCCATGAAAAATTGAAAAGTATTCTCAGAAGAGTCAGCTAAGTTGGACTTGCTGTGGGAGAGTGAGGAAGCTCAATCCACCCAGGTATTCTGCTTATCTCAACTTGGCCTTGCTTTGCCTGTGAATTCTTTGTCCTCAGAATACTTGCATGGGGATAATCCCTGAAAGGAAGTGTTTTGTTGTGGGATGTCTCCTCTTCCTTGGCTCACAGGTCTGTCTTGGTTAGAAGCCTGACAGAGGCTGATTGTCTGCAGCCAGGTCCAAACAGCACCTGCAAGAGAACCTGAAGATGTGTAATATCTAAACTATGGATATTGATCACAGTAATACTGGGAAAAGTGCTGTATCCTTGCATATCAAACTTTTAAGAAGTAGGTTATTAAATCATTTGGAGACGTGTCTTTTTTTTATATGAGACAGTTATTAATAACTATTGGGATAGTTATTAGCAACTATCTCGTGTTAACAGTGAAATGTGCTGCTAGCTGAGTGTCTGAGGCTTCCTGGGATGTTGAATTGAGTATGCACGTTTTCTCCTGAGAAGAGTTTTTTGGCTCTGTGAAATCACAGAGGCTGCAGCCTCTGATGGCTGAGGCCTTTTTCAGCAGAGTGTTAACTTAATAGCTTCTTTAAGCTTCCTCTTCTGCTCCCAGCCCTGGATCTCTCCAGGCCTTTTCCCCTCTTTCCCAGGAGGAGGGTGGGCTTTTGTACCTGCAGTGTTCAGTCAGGATGCTGCTGCTTTTGTTGCCTCTTCAATGGGCCAGATTACAGGAGCTGTCTGCAAAGTGGTTGCTGTTTGTGCATCCCAGCTGATACCAAGTTGCTCCCTGGCTTTGCCTGTTTATGTCCTGTGTCTGGGCATAGTGGAAGGACACAGTGACTGTGGTTTGTTTCCTACATGGCCTATGTTGTCAGGTGACAACGTCTGCTTTATTAGAGTCAATCTATTTTGAGGGTCCAAGTCTGTCCATAGTTCAGGGACAGTTCTACAGTTTGCTGTGATACCTCTTCAGGTCATGTCAGATAAAACAAAGCATCCAAGAATGAGTCTGTGGTGTTCAGTTGTTGTGTAGGCTGTGGGATGAGGCAAGTTGAAGATGACAGGGGGCTTGTGCTTGAATTTTTTCCTGCCAATCAAAAAAAAAGAAACCAACTTTTTCTGCTTGTTTCAGGAGAGCAGAAGCTTGTTCCTGGTGCTGCAAGCATGATCCAAGAGGAGGGAGGGGAAAGCTCCTTTTAGGAACAAAGTGTTTTTGTACTTTGACCATCTGACATTTCTGACAAGGGACATCAGTTGGTGCACAATAGATTATTCTCTGCTCAGCTGCTTCAGCAAGCTCATGCTGTTAAACAAAACACAGCGTGCAGGGATGAGGATGTGCTTCTGTTGGGTTGCATTTGGCCCTTAAGTACTGCACAAGGGATTACCAGCTTTATATGGGTGTATTTTTTCCTATGTGATTGTGGTTTTTTTTCTGTGTGATAAGGGAAAATGTGTAGAAAGTTGTGTTAAAGAAGTACAGCAGGCAGACCACTTGCTATTTGAAAGCTTACTCCCCCTATCATGTGGGTATTCCTGAAAGTGCATTAACTTCTGAATTACCTTACCAAACTCGGTAAACTTCTAGGAGATTGCTCATTTTTGCCTGTGGCTTTCCTTCCAGTGTTAATAGAAGGATTTCTGGCACCGTGTTAGTATGGATTTTTAAATTTTGGGAGTATTGCTGCAGAAACATCTCCAGCAGCTGTTTGCCTCTATGAGGAGCTAGTCTGGACTAGTCACCTGCTGTTCTGATGCTTGTGGAGTCACTTGCCACAGAAATATTCCCTACTGCTGAAATGCTGGGAACTGTCTCTTGCAGTCGTCACAGCATGCTGCATTGCTCCCTGTTTGTTTTTCAACATCAACAGAGAGCTTCCGATTTTAAATTTAGTCCATCTTTACCTCTTGGTTGCATTTTTGCTCTGTCTAAATCCATTGCCTGTTGTGAACTCTTAATATGATTTGGGGCTGCCAAGGCCCCTGCAAACATGCCATTGCAGCTGTCTTGCCAAGCACTGGAGAGTCCAGCCTTTCAGCAAGTCCTTTGTCTTTCATTGAGGCCCATAGAGCAGCCACTGTCACAGAGGATCAGTTTCTCTAGTTCCATCAGATTGTAGAAAATCTGGAGGACTGGTTTGGACTGTGTGTCTGTATATTTTGCAGTAGCAATGAACACCCAAAGTGCTGATCTCTGCTTGATGGATTGCAGCTCACCTTGTTAAATACTTTGGGTTTTTTTTTCCAGTCTGCTGGGTCTTTTTTTTTGGGGGGTATGCCTTGCTGCCTGAGACAGTAGAGTTGTCAGCAACACTCTGTACAGACTGCCCTGCTTGCCCTTTCTAATGGGAAAAAATTCTTGTGTTTTTTAAACTGTGCAGTGCATAATGCTTGTGAAATATTAGAAAGAAACAAGAAAGCCTGAAGGAAGCGAGGTCTTTAGGTCACATTTGTGTCAGGAAACCAGTAACCTGGCTATTAACTAACACCACATTTTTTTCTATTTCTGGACTAATGGTTTGTTGATGACTGTGAGCACTTTTAGTGCACTCCCTGTCCCAGTCTCGAGGCTTTTTGTGGGGGCTTGCAGTGAGCAGAGAGAGGGTTCTTCTTGTGTGGCTGGTTTTGCTGGCTGTGATGCACAGCAGATGCTTGACTTTTAGGTCTTTTTCATGTCCTGTAACTGATCCATCAGGGTTTAACTGCAGCCCCTTGTAACAGAAGCAATTTCTGATACCTTATTATGCTGCCTGTAGGGAATGTGTTTTTGCTAGACAAGAGTGTAATTTTATTCTGATGCTGGAGGTTAAGCCCAAGTTCCTTGTGTTGCAGATGACCTTGGCTATATTAATGGATCTAGATGTGACGATAAAAGGACCTTTCAGTGCCTCTGGTCAAACTGGTGCTCATGGCTGTGCAAGGCAGGTGGGATAGACTGTTACTCTTGTCCTGGGTATGCCAGGCTGCAGTTTCTTCTCATGAGTCACCGTCAGGATTGTGTGTGGTGCTGGGTAGGAGGGTGGGGCAGGGAGAAGGAGAGGACATAAGCTGATGAATAGATGAATCATTGTGGGCTTTGACTGCTGCTTGTGTAACTCACTGGCCTCGGCAGCAAGCTTTGCTGACTAATGTCACTGCACGGAGTCAATGAAGGCCTCTGTCTGTGTGATTGGTATCCTTCAAGGGCTGCTGGGCACAGGAGGATCCAAGAGCTCTGAAAGCTGCCCGTTCAGATGGTAATGAGAAGCATGTCTTGGAGACATACCTGATGAGAATGATGCACCCTTTTTACAGGGCTCACACTGACTTTTGGAATAGTATTTTAACAAATTTTGTGCAGAATCTTGAAGTAAATCCCTGGCCTATAATGTAGACCCCAGTCCTTTGAAGGCCTTTATGTATGTTTACTACAGATATAAAATTTAAGAGTCCTTGCACATCAGTAAGTTTGGCAGAGCTGGGGGTTGACCTCTGCTGTGGTTGCATCCGTAATTAATGCACCATATTCCAGATCAACAGCTGTTGTCTGAAGCAGCTCTCAATATTACAGCATGTGAACATGGTTAATAAGCAAATGCCGTTAAAAAAATAACAGCAACTGTGTTCAGAGCTTGCCTTGAAGTAAGAATTTGTGAAGCTGCTGTAAAAGAAGCTGCTTGGCTTTCATTTTGCTGATACCATCGGTGTTACCCTGTAAAGCTGGACTCTTAATTGCTTATTGGGTACCTGTCCACCAGGAAGGGCTTGCTGTGCAACTCCTGTGTGCAGAAGAATTTAGGAAGCTCCTAGGAGGCGGTGCCAAGGGTATCCCACCTGACTCGGAAATGATTGCTCCTCTTGGTGGTGGTGGTGGTGTTCTTGCCTCACACAAAACAACCCAATTACTGGTATGCAGATTTTGCTGTGTTAAACAAGGTGGCATTGTGTGGGACGTGCTCTGCAATCTTTCTGCTGTTGTTGAGGTTTGGAGAGGTTCCAGTGAGGAGTGCTCACCTAAACTAGCACATAAACTTTTGGCTCTGATCTGGCGGTGCCTTTGAAAGAGGAGCACCAGTGGACTGTCTCCACGTGGTTTCAGATTTCAGTCATCTCTCCCTTCTGAAAAATCGTCAAACATTGTTAAGTCAGAGGTGATGTAAAGGTGGTAAATGAGGTGAAAGGCGAAGCCCCATTTCTTAGAGGAACAGGGCAACGCTCTGAGGTGTTCCTAGCGATTTGTCTTTTGATCGCAGCAAAGAGTGTCCGGAGGCGCTTTCATGAAATGACATGTCAGGAGATGTCCTGTTTGGCATGACATGTCTTGTTTGGCTTTGGAGATAGTCAGACCTCAGAGGCAAAAAATCACACATTTAAAAGAGAGATCAAAAGCCCTTTCTAACTCCAGATAAGACAGTTGCCAAATAGATGACTGTCTTTATCAAGTGCTGCATAGGTCCTCTATGTGTGGCGGTCGCTTAGTGATGAGTAAGTGAAATTGATCTTTTGGTCACTTTGGTTTGTTTTTTTTTTAAGGTGCTAATAAATTAGAGGCCTTTTCTGGAAGGATAAGGAGGGAGAACTCTTCATGGGAAAGCTGGTATTTTCCTTGCTTAGTAAAGTGTGGTATCTTCAGATTCTGCATTGTGTAATTAAAGCATCCAAGCTACTTTCTTGTCAGCAGTTAGGATACTAAAGTTTCAAAATCAGACTTGTGGTGATGTTTGTAGTTCCGGGATCATGCTGTTTTCTAACTTTTATGTTTTCAGTCCACTGGGTAGCCCCACTGTAGAACTATTTTTAATCTGTTCAGGAGCCTGGTGTTTTATACGTTATCCCCAAAGCTGCTTCAAGAATCCCTACTAAAAACACAGGTCTGCACCAAGGTCCTTGGGACTGCCAGCTCAGCGCCAGCTGGGAGAAGCCATTTAGATTTGTGCCAGTGTTACTGAGAGTTCCAAAAGACTTGCCAGTCTGCTTTTTGCTCATTTCCTGAGTAGAAGGGAGGCTATGGCTTGTAATTGTTCCATACTTTGATCTCTAATACACAAACATGTTGTTTTCCCCTCTGTGGGATGGATCAGCTCGCATTGTGACAGCTCTTTGTAGCATAGCATTGTCCTTCGGCACAGGAACCAGCTGAAGCAGGGATGGATGGCACATATCCCTGACTGGCCGGAAGGAAGAGGAATTACTCACATTACTGCGGGTGGGGTCTCTTCTGTTTCCCAGCCTGGATATAAACAAACTTTTCACTTGATCGGAGTTGAGAGTCTGGCTTTGATGGTAGTGACTTTAATTCAGGTGCCTGAGAATATGTGAAAGAATTAGATGTTAAGTAAAAATTTCTCATTTCTTGCTCCTTGGTTGCTGGAACACACATAGTTCTTTGGAAATAGGATGGATTGAGGTAAGAAGAAAGCTGACAGAGAACTTAAAACTTGTTTGTTGTGTCATCTGGTAGTTATGGGTCCTTAGGAATGCCCAAATGCTCCTGACCAAGAGGGAGAGCTAGTCTCATCATCCCCTGAGAGACCTGGCATGGAATGTAAAACTGCCTCAGGCACTGACTTGTGGAGCACAAGTCAGCTGTCCCCTGGAATGCTCTGTGCAACCTTTGTACATGATGCCACGCTGGTGTCAGGCTTGTGGCAGTGCTCCCATCTCCCGGGAAGGCACGGGTAGAGGGCAAAGGGAACTGTCCTCTCTAGGCTTTCTCTTTCCCACTGTTCCCCCATCCCCCAGGTGGGCTGCTGCACCTTTCTGGAGTTGGATGGACCTGAGGAGCAAAGGTCAGACCACTTAGGAAGAAGGGATGTAGTTTTCTGAATAGGGTTGATAAATACATCTGAGCAGTAGAAATTGACTTGAGTTACATGACCCTGCAATTTCTCTGCTTTGGGAAGATTGAATTGCCTCCTTTGAGTAGCAAAATGTCAAAAGATACTGCAGTACAGGGGGGTGTTGCAAGCTTTTGGGCATTGCAAAGGCCTGTCTCAGTAACCTGTTGTCCTCATGATTTGTGCTGAGGCTCAGGCTTTGACACAGTCTAGCGTGAACCCATAACTGCAGGATTTCTATAGCAAGAGCTTTCTAAGGGAGTGTTGCATTCTTTTTCTGAGCACCAAACAAAGTGTTCTTCCAGGTTTTGATTATCCCTTTGAGAGGATTTGAAAGGTGAAAACTTTTTTTTTTTTTTTTGGCTGTTGTGTATGGCTGAGACCATTAGCCAAATATGTGCTTGTTCTTCTGTGTGATAAGTGACTTAGCTGTTCGTGGAGATTTTAATTCGTTGAATGCGGTGGTTCAAGTCTGGTCAGAAATGATAGCATAAATGTATTTGCTGGTCCCTCTGTACCCCCAAATCTATTCCACAGACAGAATGTAAAGTGGCAGTGCTGTGAATAGGTTCTTCCTTGATTGGTGATTTGGTTTGGTATTTCCAGTGATTTGGTTTGGTATTTCCCAGAACTTTTATGGCCACAGTACTGCTAAGAATGATGTGTAGCCAGAAAGTTACTGAAAGTACTTGAGTACTGCAGAAAGAACTGAGTCATTCCTACAGTTAAAATTAATTCCTGGAAGAGCTATTGCCTTAGCAGCAGCAGAACTGAGAAAATGAGTGACTATATTGGCAGGTTAGGTTGTGATCCAGCAAAACCTGATACAGTAAGCAGTACTGGCTCATACTGGGAAGTTATTTGGTGGAGATAATTCCATGAGTCAGGATGCTGCCCTTTCAAAAGGGAGCTGCCTCTCCATATGTCCCACAGCTCATTTGGAGGGGAAAGGTGGGAAATGCATGGTTTAATATGGGGCTGGGTCCTTCCTGTGAAGATCAAGCACCATCTGTATGCTCTTAAAAAATATGCCTTTGACACTGATTAAGCTATTAGGATTTGAACAGGATAATATCCTGATCTCTTGATATGAGCTCACTTCTACCAGGTCACCCGTCTGTCTTGAAAATGCCATTGAAACAGTGTTCCTAGAAATAGAAAAGAGTCTTGTGGAGTAGGAATTGATGTGGGTAATGGGGAACCACTGAATCAACCTTCTTAGACTGAGCTTTCCATCCCTTAACAAAGATGCCATGTGGGGAGAGGAAGGATTCAGGCCAGAAGGGCTGCTCTGACATCACAGACTTTGGGGTGGAAAAAGCATTGTAATTGTTAACGCAGTACAAATGAAGCCTGAGATAGATGGCCATATAAAAGCTCTCTGGAACTGAGTCAGATGGAGGTCAAGAAAGACTTCTGGCCTGAGAACAGGTTAAACTGGCTCCAGCTTTCCAGCTCCAGCTGGAAAATGAGACAAAGTCTCCTGACTGTGATGTGGTTCTGCTAGAGGCTTTTGCAGGAGCCAGAGCAGCTAGGAAAATTTGACACTGGAGAGCAGAGTTTACCTTATTCCCTATTTCAATCTCATTCTCTCAGACCACCGACAGGAAAAGAGCAGGTTAATCCCAGTGAGCTGGCAGCCCTTCCCAAGGGCAGGGGAAGGGCTGTCTGTAGCTCACCCTAAAGCTGGTGAATTCACCTGTTTTTCTGCTGCTCAGAGCTTCAAAATGAGACCTGAGAGAGTTAGGCTTGTTCAGCCTGGAGAAGAGAAGGCAACTGAAACACGTTGCCCAGAGAGGCTGTGGACTCTTTATCCCCGGAGGTGTTCAAGACCTGGCTGGCTGGGGCTCTGAGCAACCTGATCTGGTAGAAGGTGTTCCTGTCCATGGCAGGGGCTTGGAACTAAGTGATCTCTAAAGATCTCTTCCTACCCAAACCATTCTACAATTCTGTGAAGATGCCGAGAAACAAGCAGTTGCAGAGTCGAGGGAAATGTCAGGTTTGTTCAGCTTGGAAAATTTTTGGGTGCGATCCTTTTTGGATTGAGTCTGAATTTAATTGAAACTTCCCATTACTGCAAATGCTGGTTTTGTTTTTTAGTGAAATCAGCTGTGTGCAGGCTTCAGTTTCGCTTAACCCAGTTAAGGCTTCTTGTTTTTTTTTGCTTCAGTGTGTGATGAAACTACTCTGAAAGAAGACAGGCTGGGTTGTGATGTGTCTGTCAGTTTTGTGAACACATGCTGAGTGTGTCCTGTGTCTAGCTCAGCTCCTGGAGCGTTCCATGCAGCCTGGATTCAGTGGATGCTGCACTCAGTGTTGTTTTGGTTTGGTTTTTTTAATTATTACTAATTACTCTTAGTTTCTTCATAAGAACTGTGTATGGGTTTGGGTTTGTGGACACATCTGAAGAACATAAATGATGATTACCTGGCGAAGATATTCTTTGAAAAGTACAGTGTGTCTTTGACTAACTGTTGGGGGGTTTTTTGTGACTTTTTTCCTTAAGTGAATACTGCATTTGTGAAATTAATGTTTTCTTTCTGTTCAACAGTGGGCCACTATCCGGTTACAAAAAGGTGCCAAAAAGCCGCAGCCGCAGATGCCACAGACTCCTACTGCTAATGGTGAGAGCTGGGGGTAAAGTCACATTGATGGGGCTGACATTGGAGTACTGAGGCCTTCTCAAATGCAGCAGTTAGATGTGTGCATGAGAGGACTGGAGAAGAGGTGGATTGTTACACGCCCACTGAAAGTCATGGTTTATCCTCAGGCAGCTGCTCACTCACTGCCCCAGCAGGAGTGGGGAGAGAATTGCAAGGGTAAAAGTCTGAAAACCCATGGGTTGAGATATAGACAGTTTAACAGGGAAAGCAAAAGTCACACGCACAAAGCAAAGCAAGGAATGGATCCCCTGCTTTCTAATGGGCAGGGAAATCATGGGTGACAGTGACTTGGGAAGACA